>CAKNYM010052485.1:55041-67310 GCA_932195095.1 Andricus curvator | reverse complement strand
TATGTGTGAGAATTGAATACAAGTGTAAATATACTGAATAAACTTTTTATTGTTGGTAAATCTGGAATCTTATCATTATTTCTAAATAGATTTTTATTACAGAAATGGATCCTTCCGCGGATACAACGGTGACCTCAGTAGCCTCCTTAGAACTTAAAACGCGGAGAGCTCAATTCCAAACTCAAACTTCAACTGTTGATACCAGAAGAAGACATGCAGTCTGTGTACGTAGAGCTTTTAAGAAATATGGACCAAAAAAGAATCCAAATGTCATTTTAGATGGACTTAACATGACAGTACCAAAGGGCACCATGTGAGTACATATTAAAAATATAAACAATTGATTTAAAAATCCATTATTAAATAAAGTCTTAGATATTAGGAGTTTTTCCAAATTTTGGAACCATAATTATTTGAGTTGTTGTTTCTTTGTATGGGCTTTAGGGTCCAGTAATAAAAAACTGTGTTTTTTAATCAGACGTTTCGACTCACGTGGGAGTCCTCTTCAGTGATTTATTTCTTATCAATTGTGTAAGAAAATCATCACATAAATATTGAACTAATATCATTTGTTGCCGAACACTGCAGATAAATTTAATTTAATTTTATTTTCGAATTGAAAGCGCTTCAAATTAAAAAAAATATATGTTGATCGATTTTGAATTGAAAACGTTCCAAATCGAACAATATTCGATTAGGTAAATTTTTGAAAAAAAGGACAATACTTCGAACTAAATGAAAATGAATTGAACTTGTATCATTTCTAAATAAAAGCATTTAAAATTCAACAGAATGAAATTGAAAGAGCATGATATTGAAACATTTTTAATCAGAAGTTCTCAAAATTGAAAAATTTCAGACTACAATTTTCAGGGTTTTCTAGCGACCTTAAAACCCTTGAAAACTTGGAAATCTCTTTGAATTTTTTTTTCCTTAAAAATCTGGAAATTTCCTTGAATTTTTTATGAGAACCTTGAATTTGATTTTGTTGTTACTCTTTGCTTATGAAATATTTATTTTATTTAAATCCGAAGAGTAATTTTAATCTTTTATTCTTTTAGTATTTCTATCTTTAAGTATTTTCATATTTGTGGTAAAGAACGTTAAAGTATACGTTAAAGTATTATAAGTTGAAAATTTCGATGTTAATTCAATTTCAGGATTAGAATTTTCGAGCATTGACAACTCCACTTTTTAGTGAAAACCGAATTTCTAGTTAAAAAATTTTTGCAAATGATTTCAAAAGATTTTAAAAAATATTTCAAAAGACTTCACAAATATTTCACATATTTCACGAAGATCTACAAAATTAAAAAAGATTTCACAAAGATTTCAAAGATTCAAAAGGTTTCACAAAGACAATGTATATCAGGTTTTAAAGATTCCAAAAATTTGAAACAATTTCAAAATATTTTTGAAGATTTTAAAAGGTTTTACAGAGATTTGAAAAGATTTTAAGGATTTGAAATATTTTACAATGATTTCTAATATTTCAATAGATCTCACAACGATTTTAAAAGATTTCAAAATGACTTAACTAAAATTTGTTAGTGGCTTGCAAATTTTATTCTGAAATTTGACATCATCAGTTGGGGTTCAGTGACAATTTGAAATATATTATCTAATTCTAAAATAACCTTTGAAATAACATTTTTAATATTTCTAAAAAGTCAATAATTTCTATTACTGAAGTATTTAGTAAAATGCATCAGTACAGAAATTTCTGGCCGACAACAAATGCAATGGTTCATTTTTTTACATGTATAGCGAACAGTTATTTCAATATTTGATTTACAAAAAAAAAACATATGGGAAAACTTGGTTCATTGGTCTGGAAAACCTGGAAAAGACCTTAAATTTTGTTCATGAGAATCACTAGACGTCCTGAGTTCAAAAATTAGACAATTCCATTAGAAATGAGTCAATATTGTATCATTTGTAATACAAAGCGTTCAAAATTGAACAATATTTTGAATTGAAGAATTTCGAAGTTTAATGATTTCAGATTAAAATTTCGAAAATAGTACAGTTTATTATTGTCCAAAATTGCATAATTTCATATTAGAATTTTAAATACTAGATCATATAAAATTTAAAGGAATTGAAATTGTATTAATTCTAATTAAGAGTATTCAACATTGAATAATTTAAAATTGAAAACTTTTGAATTTGAATAATTCTTATTTCGAAACGATTAAAATTTCACAATTTGAAGTTGAAAACTAAATTAAATGTTTCAGACTCAAAGCTTCTGAAATTCTGAAATTTCAAATAATTATTACATAAAAAACATAATTTAATATTAATATTGATAGGACAAATTTTTATACGGTTGAAAAATAAAATTCCTCGTCATTTTCACTGTTCAAAATAGAAAAATGTTCAATTATAAACCTTTAAAAGTGAATTATTCCAACAAAAATTTCAAAATGAAGTAATTTTAAATGGGAAATATTAAAAATGGAAAAATATCTATTACGGGACGTTGAAAATTGACTGAATCCAAACTTAATTGAAAACTGAAAAATGTTTAATTACCAATAATTGTGATATTATAACTTTTTATACTTAAACCCTTTAAAATTTCAATTATTTCAAGTAAATTCAAATCATTTAAAAATGAAAAATCTTCAAATTATTGACTATACTGTTCTAAATACCATTTTCATTGTAAAATTAAAACTTATGAAAGGGAAAAATTGAAAATTCAGTATTCAACATGAAAATTTAGGATTCTAACATTGTGACTACACCAAACTCTCGGTTTCAGTCCAGACTGAAACCGAAAGTTTGGTGTATTCAAAATTAAAGAAATTTCTCAATTTCGATCGCTTTGATTGCAATTTTTGATATTGCACAATTTTCAAACTTTCAATTTAACATTGTTTTCTTTTTTAAGATGATTTTGAAATTTTTAATATGTTGAAACATTTTGAAATAAAAAATAATTCAATTATCAATTAAAAATTATTTAATCAAAAATCATTCAAACTGAAAATTTCGCAATATGAAGTCTTTCAATTTTATATTCTAGAATTTCGAAGAATTAAAAAAAAGACAAATTTGTACGTTTAAAATTGAAACGAAACCATTCAGAATATTAAAATCTAAAATTATTAACTTGAAAAGTGACTAAAATTGAAAGCAAACAATTTAGAATATTTAAATCTAAAATTATTAAAGTACTATGAAACTGATTAAAAAGTCTTTCAATATAAAACCTTACAATTTTGAAAGATTTAATAGTGAAATTTTCCTGACTACAGATTTTCGGTGAAAAACGCAAGCATAACCTAAAATTCATCAAAACTTTTTTATCGTCATTGGAATCTTGGAATCCAACGATCTTTCATCAAAAGTACCGAAATCGATTATTAAAGAAAAAGAAAATTGTGAACTTAATTATTCTGAATGATATTCTGAAAAATCTTATGATTTTTTACTAACAATACCGATTTCTGGTATAAAACACCAACATAACCTAAAATTGTTGATAAGTTGTGAATCTTCTTTGAAATATAATTTTTTCAATTTTTGTTTAGAATAATGGATTTCTTAAGAAAAAACGTGAAAATAACCTGAAACTGATAAAAAACTTGAAAATCTTGTGCAAACTATGATCATTTTAGTTTTAAAATACTACTTTTTTCGTTAAAACTCTTACGTAACCTAAAATTGTTTAAAACATTACGAAAATTCAAAAGTCCGATGATTTTCGATAAAATGTCGATTTCCGGTATAAAACGCCAACATAAACTAAAATTGTTCGAAAGTTGTGAATCTTCTTTGAAATCTAATTGTTTTATTTTTTCAATTTTTGTTTAGAATAACTGATTTCCTAAGAAAAAACGTGAAATAATCTGAAACTGTTCAAAACATGAAAATCTTGTTTGAACTATAATGATTTTTGTTTTAAAATACTACTTTTTTATTTGGAACGTTTACGTAGTCGAGAATTGTTTAAAAAATTACGAAACTTCAAAAGTCCAATGATTTTCGATAAAATGTCGATTTCCGGCGAAAAACGCCAACATAACCTAAAATTGTTCAAAAGTTGTGAATCTTCTGTGAAATCTAATTTTTTAAATTTTTGTTAGAATAACGTATTTCCTAAGAAAAACGTAAAAATAACCTGAAACTGTTCGAAAATTGAAAATCTAGTTTGAATTTTTAAAGATTTTTGATCTTTGAAATTATAGGGTGACTAGACGTCCTCATTTAGGAGGACATGTCCTACTTTTCGCTTGCTTGTCGTCCTGTCCTCTCAAACTTTGGAAAAACCATAAAATGTCCTACTTTTTGGTCAAAAGACAAAATTTACCTTTTTTTTTCATAAAATATTCCCCACGATCGCGTTGTATATTTTTCCCTCATCGGAGATTCTGAAAAATATGCAAATGAACATTAAAAAAAATTGATAATCCAATTTTTTTGTATTCTGGTCTTATTATGGGGGGGGGGGGGGCGAGGTTATGTCTTCCTTTTTCCACTTGGGCATCTGGCCATCCTATGAAATATAAACTTTTGTATTAAAAATACCCATATCCAGTGTAAAACGCTGACGTCAGCAAAAAAGAAAGAATTGGTACGGATTGGGGCGAATTGACATTTTTGTAATGCGCGTGAATCCCATTTTCTGATACGTTTAACGCATTAAGACGCATTTAGAACAACTTCAAGAAAAGACAATTAGGTTTTCCACAACAATGATTGCGAGATTTTCGAAACATATCGTTACCCAACGTTTTTTAAATGTGATGCTATTGATCAATGAAAATCTGGAAAACAGTTGGGACTGCAAAATGCTAAATTTTTAGTAAAGACCACTAGAAGCACACAGTGCTTTTTTCTAAACACTCCAACGAAAGTTTGCCTTTGAGAGCATGTGAAGGGGGCGAAAAGTAGTATTTTTGCGCCCGACTTCTTCTCCGGGCAGAAAAAGTCACTTTGCGCACACTTTACATGCACGAAAAGACATGCTTTCGGTACAGGTTGAACAAAAAACATGTCATTCTTAAATTCAGATAATTTAATATTTATAATTATGCTTTTTTAGATACGGTCTTCTGGGTGCAAGTGGCTGTGGAAAAACTACTTTACTTTCCTGCATCGTTGGTCGAAGACGCTTGAATTCTGGTGAAATTTGGGTCCTGGGGGGCCAACCTGGATCAAAGGGATCCGGAGTTCCAGGGCCACGAGTAGGATATATGCCTCAAGAAATTGCACTCTACGGAGAATTTTCTATAAGAGAGACCTTCATTTACTTTGGATGGGTTGCAGGCATGACCACGGAACAAGTCGACAGTAAACTTGATTTTTTATTAAAGGTAAATAACTGAATAATCTTTAATTCACAGCTACAAATTTAAGAGCTCTTCCAGGGTGGCCAAAAAACTTCATTTTCAAGATTCCCGGACATTTCCCTGATTTTTTTCTCACTAATTTTTAATTTTCCCTGACCATTAATATTCAAAGACCAGCATTGCAATCTTGTAACATTTTTAATATGGAATCTTTTATAAACGGAATAAAAGAAGATCATATTAAAATTAACAAAAATGAATCTTCAATCAAAAAAGGATGAATTTTCAAGTAAAAATATGCCTTTTCTACCATAAAAGATGAATTTACGACCAAAAAAGATTAGTTTTTAACAAAGTACATGAATTTTCAACCAAATAGTCGAATTTTCAAACCAAAAAGATTAAACTTCAACCCAAAAACTGTTGCGGTTTCAACCAAACAGTGGATTTTTCAAGATAAAAAGTCGAATTTTTTAGAAAAGAGTTCCCAGTGGGCACAAAATTTGGCGACGTCTTTACGACATCGTTACAACATCTTTACGACATCCTTTTTCCATATCGTTAAGATGTCTGTACGATATCGTAAAGACTTGGTATGATCCAACGATGTCTTTTCGTCATCGTAAAGATCTCTTAACGACATGGACATAGGATGTCTTAAAGTCGTCGTAAAGATCTCGTAACGATGTCGTAAAGACATCGTCCGATTTTGTGCCCACTGAGTGACTTTTAAACCAGAAAAGATGAATTTTCAACAGAAAAGTTAATTTTCAATTAAAAAAATGATTTTTGATCCAAGTAGTCGAATTTTTAATGAAAAAAAGTGAAACGTCAGCCAAAAAAGTTTTAAGTCATAAAAGACGAATTTTGTTATTAGAAGACAGTTGAATATTCAACCTGAAAATTTGAATGTTCAGCACAAAGATGAATTCTCAACAAAACGTGTAATAGTTGATATTTAAAAAAATTCAAAATAGTTAAGTTTTTAACAAAATAATTAATTTTCCAACAAAATTTTTTCAACAATATAAGAATTTTAAAACGAAAAATAGAAAATTTAAATTTTCGGTAAAAAATTTGAATTTTAAATTTTTTTAGTAAAGAATTGAAAATTTAAGTTTTTAGTAAAAAATTTATTTTTAACAAAAAAACGAATTTACAACAAAATAGTACAATTTTCAACCAAAGAGATGAATTTTTCAAACCAAAATGCATTTTCAACCAATTAGTTTATTAGTTTATTTTTCAGTCAAAAAAGAAAAACAAAGTTCATCCAGATTGTTGGACCTTCGAACAAAAAGACTAATTTTCTATAAAACGGTTGCATTTTCAAACAAAAAAAAACATATTTTAATCAAAAATATAAAAATTACATTTTCAGTTCGAAAAATAAATCCCTAATAAAAAAAAAAATAATTTTGTACAAAATAGTTTGATTTTTAACTCAAGGAGATGAACCTTAAACTAAAAAAAAATTAACGAAGTAATTAAAATTTACCTAAGTAGCTAAATTTTCAATTAAAAGAGATAAATTTTCAACCAGAAATGGAAAATTTGAATTTTCAGTAAAAAATTGAAATTTTTAAATTTCAATAAGAAATGGAAAATTTAAATTTTCAGTGAAAAATTCATTTTCTACAAAAAAGAAAAGAATTTTTTACAAAATAGTAAAACTTTCAACTAAAGAGATGAATTTTCAAACAAAAAGATGAATCTTCGAATGAAATAATTAAACTTTTAGTTAAAAAATTAATTCTCAACAAAAAGAAACGAATTTTCAATCAAAGAAATAAATTGAAGATTGAGGTGAAGTTGAGTTGAAGATTCATCATTTTAATTAAAAACTAAAAAACACAAAAAGACGCATGTTTAAGAAAATAGTTTAATTTACAACTAAAAAAAAATATAATCTTTCGAAGTAGTCAACTGCAAAAAGAAGAAATAGAATTATACGACAAATAAATGTCTGACAAGAATATTATATCAGGATGGTCGTAAAACTTCATTTTCAAAATTCCCTAATTTTCCCCTGAACAATTTTTCATTTTCGCTGACCATTAATCATTAGAATCTTAATCTTATTACATTTTGAATGTAGAATCCTTTATAAAGGGAATAAAATAATTTCAAATTAAAAATTTTAAATTTCAATTTCATTATCCTTGACAGTGATTTAAAGTCCTCTAATAAAAATTCCCTGACTTTTGCCAGATTTTTTTCAAAAACCCTAACTTTTCCCTGACGTACGGCCATCCTGCTCTTAATTCTTTTATTAAAAACAAAATTAAATGCAACTCTATAAAAGGAAAAAATAACTCAATGCTCTGAAGTCTCCACAAAGCGAACAGAGAATTTTTTATTGCATACTTCGAATATTTGTTATAGTTGAAGGAGATGAATCATTTTTAATTAGAATTCATATAAATTGCATATTCTATAAATTTTCGGATTATAAAATTGACTTTACATAAGTAATGCTCAAGGTGAAAAATTCCACTTCAACTTTAGACAAAAGATAAATTCATGGAAGTGACTCAGATTGGAAGTTCCTTTTAAGCTGATTGCTTCAGCCAGTAGCATTAAACACTAAAATTCCTCCAATGAATATGAAGGATTATTTTATATGGGTGCCATCCAAAGAGCTGTTAAAAACCTGTTTTTGCCTACATAATTTGAAGACGCACATTTATCAAGCGATCATGTAATAAAAGATGAATATCACATTTTTTAAATTAGAATGAGTACTTACATATAAATCTTTTAAGAAATGTAAAATTTACAACATAATTACTGGACTTGTAACTCGTACGAGAAGATATTAAATTTAAATTTAATTCTCTTCATCAGTTCAATGTTATAGTGCCAGAACATTTATTTTCCTCCATCACTTCTTTGTGCTCGTGAACAACTCCGTTGTGTATTACAAAATATCCGTTCTTGGAATATTTTTATTTCTAGAAAGTCTGGTACTTCGACAAGCAATTAATGTTGAAATCATCACTCTTTCTACTTGAATCTTCAAAGTTAATTATTTTCATTTAGAAATGTGGACGTTCATATCTAGCATTTTTTTAATTAGAATAATTTTTTTATAGTTTTATATATTCTTATTGCCGAATATTATTTGTTAAAAGAAAAACATGCCTTTGAGATTTTATTGGACTGTGTATAATTTTCTTGTGTTTAAAAGATCTGCCATTGTTTTGATATAAAGTAACCAATAAATAAATAATTTCTTAAATTTTGTAAGGAATCGATTAGATATTTTTACAAGTATTGCGTTTTTATTCTACTCTGGGAATACATAATTATTCAAAGTTTTTCAATTCGGACTGATTAAAAAAAGTAAAAAATTTCAAATTAGCAGATTCCGAAATTAAAGAGTTTAAAAATTAAAAATTGTAAAATAATTTATTTTAAATCAAAGCATCAAAATTTTGAACAATACGAATACGGATGATCAATATTTCCTTGATCCGAGAACAGTTTTATTGTCTCAATAAAATGTACTTGATGACAAGTTTTCTTCGATCAAATAAATATTGTATCGTCTGTATGAGTAATAATATTTTCTTGATCCAATGCTGTGTTTTTTGCGTCTACACAAACAGCTTTGGAAAATTAAAAAAAAATTAAATGTAAAAATTTAGCAATCGATTAAACAATTTATGAACTTAATAAAAAAATATTTTAAATTGAATGGGTTTAATATTAAAACTTGAAAATGTATAACAAAGTGTTTAATATTGACACAGTTAAAATGAAACTGCATAAAACTTCAATCAAAACATAACAATAATTAATCATTTTAAGCGTTTTGTGCTAAAAGTTCCTGTATTTTAATGTCTTCAACTTAAATTCTGAAGAATATTAAATTTTACAGCTTATAATTTGTAATTGTATAATTTTGAACGGTTTCATTTCAAGTTTGTGAAATTTGATTGCTTTAGTTATTAAAATATTTTATTTTCACAGCTTTAAATTTTTAAATGTTAACATTCGAAATTGTTCAATTTTAGACAGACTAGTTTGAAGTAGTTTGATTTTAAATACTCAATTTTGAATGAGCTACTTAATTTCAAAGTTGTGGTTACATTTGAAAATTTTCAATTTATTTTCTAATAGTTTAGTTTTGAATATTTAAAATTGTTTACTTTTGTACTGTTCCATTTAATCTAATAATCAAGTTTTCGATTTAAAAGTTCAAGGTTGAAATTAGAACAAACCTTTTTTTTCAATTCTACCCTTTTTTAAATTTTATAATACTTTCAACTGAAATTGCTTTGGTACTTGAAAATATTATTTTGAAAATGTTAAAAATACTGGATTTTTTTAGTAGCAAACATTTTTTTAATAGTTTTTATTGGCATTTTTATCGAAATTGATTTTCGCTTCGAAAACACTCTTTTTCGTATCACGAGATCGCAAGGAATTTAAAAAGTTTTCAAGGGATTACAAAAGTTTTACGGTATTTAAAACAAGAGGTTTCACAGATTTTAAATGATTTTAAAAGATATCCAGAGTTTAAAAAATTATCTAGTACAATTTCAGAGAGAATCTCAATTTTTCAAGGGATTTTACAAGATTTTAAGGGACCTTGTGGTCAGTCAGATTCCAAGATTTACATTTTAGTGGATTTCAAAGGATTTTAAAGAATACCGAAAGATTTCGACTGATTTTGAGGGACTTAAGGAACTGGGAGCGATTTCTGCGGATTTCAAGAGATTTAAAAATATTTAAAAATAAGTTACGAAATTTCAAAGCATTTCATGTAATATCGAAGTATTTTTACGAATTTTGGAGAATAACAGGGTTATTTTAATAGGATTTGAATGTATTTAAAGAGATTTCATAAGATTTTAATGGATTACTGTTACTGTGGTTACTATTACGGTTACTTTACTCATGAATCAGTAAAAATTACTAATTCATCAGTAAAGATAACTTATCCATAACTAGAATTCAGTCACTGATTAACATTAGTGAAAATTGTAACTGATTAAAATGTAGACAGAAGGATTTCGAGGAATTTCAATTACTTTTGAACGATTTAAATTGATATTAATATATTATATAAGGGATTCCAAGAGATTCGAAAATATTTTACAGAATTTCAATGATTTTAACCGATTTTTAGAGATTTTAAGGGATGTCCACGGATTTTTATGGGATTTTGATGACTTCAAGCGATTTCAAGGATTGTCATAGTTTTCAAAATGTTTTAAAATATTTTAAAAATTTAAAGATAAGCCACTAGATTTCTTGTGATTCGGAGTATTTTCATGAATTTTGAGGGACACCAGGGCATTTTAATTAGATCTCAATTTGAAGGATTGAAAAAGATTTCAGGAGATTTAAAAAGGCTTGTAATTATTTCGAAGGATTTTAAGAGATATAATAATGGATTTTAAATATTTCAAGGTGTATCGTAGGATTTCGAAATATTTTACGGAATTTGAAGGATTTTAAATGATTTTCATCAGTATTAAGTGGGTTTTTATGGAATTTTGAAGTTTCAAGCGATTTCAAGGATTTTCACAGTTTTAAAGGGTTTTAAAGGATTTTAAGAGTTTTTAAAATAAGTCTCTGGATTTTAATATTTTCACGAATTTTTAAGGATATCAGGGGATTTCATTGAGATTTCGAAAATTTGAAGGGATTTAAAAAGACTTAATTTTAAAGTATTTCATGGCATTTTAAGAGATATGAAGGGGTTTCAATGATTTTAAGGGATTTCGAGGAATTTCAAGGATTTTAACCGATTTCTAGTCATTTTGAGGGATATCCACGGATTTTCAAGGGATTTCGGGAGATTATGTACGATTTCCATGGAATTTTAAGAATTTCAAAGAATCTTCACACGATTTAAACAATTGTATGGGATTTATAATATTTTCAAAAGAATTCACGGGATTTCAAAGTATTGCAAAGATTTCTGGGTATTTCAATAGATGTCAATAATGGTTAATTTTTCGACTCTATGTTTATTGGACGTATGTAATATGAAATATGACATACTGAAAAAAAAAACTAAAACAAGTAATGATAGAATGTGCATAGAGGTATGAAAAGTAATTTCAACAGCCAAAACAGGCTTCAATTAGCATTTTTTTTTAGATAATTAGAAAGCGGAAATTTACTAGATAAATACGAATTAGTTAAATTTAACTAATTATCAGTCAAATTTGACTAATTGGAGGAGCAATAACTCAGTAACAGATAATTAGTAAAAACTTACTAATTGAATTAGTTACTTCCGTTTTATTCGCGCGCAAAGTCCAGTCAAAAATTTCCTTCGATTTGTAAAGTATCTTTACGCGTGGGAGTCTTAAAGGATTTAGAGTATTCAATAAAAAAACACAGTAAGTACATTAAAAACACCAGAGTACATATATTCTGATAAAATTCTCACTGAAACGAATTCAGAAACTGTCTTAAGTCATAAAATTGATTAAATACCTCGGTTATAATACAAAACAAGGTAATCGCTCGTGATCTTGTCGGAAACTAAAATTTAAATCTGACTGGAGTCAATGTTACCATTCTAAATTCCCAATTCTCAATTAGCTACGCGATTCGTTTAAACAATTCAATTAGAACCTCCGTAATCGACGGCGTGAACGGAACGTTACGCAATTGCGTGACCGTACTGTTCACTGGGTTCGCTAGGGAATATTTTCATCCTTTCACAAATTTATTCACAATTTCGCACAGAACTAAACACTCTTTTTTATCTGTACACATTTATATTGATGTATTTGTATTTATTCATGTGTTAAAAAATTGAAAATTAAAAGCTGTGTGTGGCAAACTCATGCGCAATATTGTGCGTCGTTTTGCCGCACACAGTTTTTAATTTGTAATTTTGTAACACATGAATATATACAAATATATAAGCGAACAAAAAAGATAAAAAGAGTAGTTCTATGTAAAATTGTGAATAAATGTGAAAAAGGATGAAAATAT
>CAKNYM010052485.1:0-55031 GCA_932195095.1 Andricus curvator | reverse complement strand
ACAAATTAAAAGCTGTGTGCGGCAAGACGACGCACAATATTGCGCGTCAGGTTGCCGCGCACAGCTTTTAATATTCAATTTTTTAACACATGAATGAATAACAATATATGAATAAAAAAGGATAGAAGAGTTTTGAGTTATATGTGTAATTGTGAATAAATGTGAAAAAGAATGCAAATATGCCCTAGCGGGCCCAGTGAACGGAACGGTCACTATGTGGTCACTTTGGGATCACGCAATTGCGTAACCGCTCCGTTCACGCGATCCGCTGGATCTAGACGTGGCTGACGGTGGCGAAACTACTAATTGGTTAGTTAGAAGTTACTCATTAGTTTGTCAAAAATGACTTTTTTTACTCGCTCTTGGAGAGATGTGCATGCCAGTAACGCAGGCACCCATTGGTTGCTTATTTTCCGCTTTATTTCAAATATACCGAGAAAAAATTTAAGCAAGATACGGCGATTAAAAAACAAATTTAGTTGAATTAACGAGAATGATAGAAAGTTAACTGGAATTTATGTTAATTTTACTTGATTCTTAGTAAATTTAACTGAATTGGATTGTTAGTCTTCGCATTTTACTATTTATTTACCAGTTTAGGAAAGATAAGAAAAGTTTAATCTGTTGAAAATTTAAGTAATGAAATCTAAAATCTGAAAAAAAGCTTAATGATTTGCGTCATTCTTCTAAATAGTATTTACGTAATAATTAGAAAAAAAATTTAAATTTTTTCTAATTTTTAGGGTTTCGTAGTCCCGGGCAGAAACCCTTATAGTTCCGGTCGGGTGTCCATCTGTCGTACTTTTTTCCAAGAAGGGGAAGTGAGCCCAGATGAAAAAGTTATACATAGTGGACAAAATTCTATATTTTACATTTGTTTTATGCAGAAAAATTTATAAAACAAATGAAAAATATCATTGTCTTGTCCACTATATATATATAAACTATGTATAACTTTTTCACCTGGGAGGGGGATGGGGGGGGGGTAGAGAAAGTGTGGGGAAATGTGGGGGGGAAGTGGATTATGAAGTTAGGGAAGGGAGTGGAAGCGATGATTGAAGTGTGGGGAGGGGAATTAGGGGAGTAGATAGTAAGTAGGGGGTGTAGGGGGTAAGGTATGGGAGGTGGAGGATTAAACGACTTATTTACGTTTTAATAGGTTACGAAACCCTTTTTTGACTAATTTTTTAATTTTTACAGTTCCTGGAGCTGCCCTCTGAGAATCGTTTCGTAAAAAATCTTTCGGGAGGTCAACAAAGGCGAGTATCATTTGCAGCGGCATTATTGGCTGATCCCGAATTGTTGATCTTGGATGAGCCAACAGTAGGTGTAGATCCTGTTCTTCGACAAAGTATTTGGGACCATTTGGTGCAAATAACTAAGGATGGAAACAAAACTATTATAATCACAACCCATTATATTGAAGAAACTAGACAAGCAGGAATTATTGGACTCATGAGGGGTGGAAAATTTCTAGCTGAGGAGTCACCCAAGAGACTTATGGAAATGCATAGGCTAGACACTTTGGAAGAAGTTTTCTTAAAACTCAGTAGACGTCAAAATATGGGTCTGCGACGAAGAAGCAGTATACTCGTTAGTGTTACCGGTGTGTCTCCAGAAGCGGTAAGAATACAATAAATAAGAATACATTTAAAAATTCGCCCTTCCTTTTTTTTTGCATGAAGGTGATGTTATAAAAATTAACAATTTCTTAGTGAAGGGAACAGAGTGGCTTTCTGGCAGCTGAAGGATTTTATACTCGACTTACAAAAAACAAACATTCATTTCTGAATATTTAAATTAAAATCAATCAGGGTCTTCCTTGTGATATTAATTCTATGAAATGGAATCGTTATTGTCTACCAATTAGTTATTCTAAAAATCTGAGGCCAGAGAAAAATAATAACTCTGGAGGAAAAAAAGCGATATTATTGGTTATTGCGAAACTTCTCGACAAATTATTTTATTTGCGACTTTTTCCTTAAACGGCTTAAAAATTATGTAAGATTCCTTCAGAATTTATCCTGGAAAAAATATTTTTAAATGTGGCTGTTAATTAAAACAGGCTGGCTGAAAAATTACATTTTCAAAATTCCCTGTCTTCCCTAACCAATTTTTTATTTTCCCTGACTATTAATATTCAAAATCCAGCATTTTTATCTTGTAAAATTTTTAACATAGAATCTTTTATAAACGAAATAAAACAATACATTTTCACATTATAATTCTCAAATTTCAAATTTATTGATTTCTTTCAACCAAAAAAGATGACTTTCCTACCATAAAATATTCATTTTCAACCCAAAAGGACAATTTTTCAACAAAATAGTTAAATTTTCAACAAAATAGTGGAATTTTTAACCGAATTGTTGAATTTACAACCTACAAAGATGAATTTTCAACCAAATCATCGAATTTTCAAACAAAAAAGATTAAACTTAAAAAAAAGAATTTTCTAAAAAAAATGTAAAACTTCACACAAACAAAAATTCAACAAAATAGTTCAATTTCCATCAATATGATTAAACTTTTAAGAAAATAGTTGAATTTTTAACCAAGTAACTGAATTTTCAACCTATGCAAGGATTAATTCTCAACAGAAAATGTAATGGTTTATATTTAAACCGAAAAAGATTAAATTTCTACTAGAAGAGATGAATTTTGAAACCAAAAAGACAAAAACTTTCAACCCCAGAATTTGAATTTTCAACAAAATGATGAATTCCCAACAAAAAATGTGATAGTTGATATTTCAACAATAAAAAAACTAACTTTCAACAAAATAGGTGAATTTTCAACCAAAGAGTTGAATTTTTAACAAAATAATTAAATTTTCAACAAAGTAGTTGAATTTTCAATCTACAAAGATGAACTTTCATAAAAAAAAGGACAAATTTATACCACAAGAGATGAATCATGAAAATTGTTCAACTTTCAAGCCAAAAGACAAATTTTCTGTAAAAAATTACTTTTAAAACCGAACAATATGAATTTCCAACAAAAAGTTAATTTTCAACCAAAAAATTGCAAATTTAAGCAACAAAGAAGAACCTTCAAACCAAGAAGATTAGTTTTCTGCTATAAATCGGAAGTTACATTTTGAGTTAAAAAATTAATTTTAAACAAAAAAAAAGATTTTTACAACAAAATACTTTAATTTTCAATGAAAGAGATGAACGTTCAACTAAAAACAAATTTTTTTAACAAAGTAGTTCTACTTTTACTTGAGTAGTTGAATTTATAATTAAAAAACACCAATTTTCAACAAAATAGTTAAATTGCCAACCAAAGAAATGAATTTACAAAGCAAAAAATGACATTTTAACAAAGTGGCTGAACCTGTAACCAAGTAATTTAATTTTCAAACAAAAAAGATGAATTTTGAACGAATAATGCAGTAAGTAGATATTTCAAACAAAAAGATTTTTATTTTAATTCAAAACCAGTCGAATTCAACAAAAAAGAGGAATTTTCAACAAAATAGTTGAATTCTCAACCAAAATAAGATTAATTTTCAACCAAAAAGCTGCATTTTTATCCAAATAAGATGAAATTTCTACTAAAACAGATGAATTTTTCAATGAAAAAGGCGAATTTTGAAAAAGGAGTTGTTTTTCGACGAAGAAAGATTTCAGTTTAATTTTCAACATCAAAATATGAATTAAGAACAAAACGTTAATTTTCGGCTTCTACCAAAATAGTTATATTGTCAGTCGAAAAAAGACGAATTTTTAAAAAACAGTTTAATGTTTCTCTGAAATTTTTTTTATTTTTCCTGGCCATTAATATTCAAAGTACAAAATATTAACCTTGTAAAATCTTTAAAATAGAATCTTTTATAAACGGAACAACTCAATTTCGAATTTATTATCCTCTTTGGCAGTGCAAAAACCTCCATAATTTCCGACTAGGATATAATTAATTAAATTGTGAACCCTAATTAAATGACGAAAATTGAGAAATCCAATTATCCTCATGTTTTGTGTTTTATAATGCGTACCAACATCTTTATTCTAATAAATCTCCGAAAAAATCACATTTAAAATTATTGTTTATAGCAACTTTTCTCGGTTTGAAATTCTTCAAATTAGAAACCCTGAAAATCTAAATGTTTGTATTTGAAATTATACAATTAAAAATTTTAAGTAAAATTATCACTGCTTTTTTGGAAAACGTGCACGAATTAGCACATATTTTTATTTTCAAGTAATTACCTAATTAAAACGTACCATACCCTCGTGTTTTGTCTTTGCTCGTCAGTTGACGGAAGTAAATGATTTTATTACCGGTAATGAAAGTTGTATATTTGTAAATTTTCCTCAGAATATTTCCTGGTTGAAATTATAGTTGTTTCTCCAAAAAAAAGCCAATACTAATGAAGATATTAATAATAATGTTTCAGAATGTGGATGACGAAATGAGTGGAGAGTTTGGTGATAACGTCAGTATTTCTAGTCGAAGGAAAAGTATCGTCGTAACTGAGGAAGAAATCGTAAGTATTATTATTATCTTCAAAATATAATTGTGGATAAACAAAAGCTTTCCAAATTAAATAGAAATTTCACTTTCCTAAATAGGCGGCGGTACTTCCCCCACCAGAAGAAGAAGGAAATTCGAATTTCAAAATGCTCAACCGAACACACATGAAGGCTTTAATATGGAAAAACTTCCTTTGGATGTGGCGGAATGTTGGGTGAATATTTATTTTTATTTAACTCTACTAAAATTGAAAATTATTTTGAAAATGCAAGGCATCAGGGTGGCCGTTTTAATTTAGGAAAAAAATTCCCGGCCATTTCCCGGAGTTACCCGGTTCGCTAAAATTTTTCTCGGTCATTTAAATTTAAAAAATTGAACTCTTGAAGCTGAAAACATTTTCATTTGAAATAAACAAAGCAGAACTGCAAATAAGAACACTCAAAGTAGAACTCTTTTCAATTTTAAACTTTTTAAATTGGAGTTTAAAATTTTTTAAATTTAGACACTTTTTATTTGAACGCTCAGTAATTTACATATATAAAATGGAAGCTTTTAACATTTTTTAACTGAACAATTTGAAATTAAATGCCATTAAACTACAAAATTTTAAATTTTTAACTTTTGTAAATTTAACAGTTCGACGATTTCTGATTGAGAAACATAAATCCACTCTATCATTTTCAATGCTCTAAATTAAAACTATTCCTCCCTTTCGAGTTACAATAATAAAAATGTTTAAAAAAACAGGTTCCTTTTTCAATTCAGAACAAAATCGAAAATAAAAAGTTCCTCCCTTTCATTTGAATGTTAAAAATGCGAAATTTGCCCCTCGTCCACTCAAAAAATGTTAAATAGAAAAAATTGGCCTCTTTCAATTCCGAAAAACAATTATTAATTAAAATTTTCTCACTTCCAACTCAATAAAAATGTAACAAATACAAAATGACCTCTTCCAATTCAGAAAAAATACCCAAAATGTCGTCCCTTCCAACCCTATATAAAACATCAAAATACAAAAAAATTTCTCTCTGCCAATTTAGAAAAAATTGTAAACCAAAATTTACTCCCTTCCGACTCAATAAACATGTTAAAAATAAAAAATTTCCCTCTTCCAATTCAGAAAAAAATTGAAACCAACAATAATAATTTTTGGTAACAAAAAACGAGAATACAGTGCTCAAATGTGTAGATTTCGTATAGAATTGACATTTTTGGATTTAGGGGTATTTTGCGTGTGTTAGGGATGACAAATCAATATAATTGATATATAGAATTCTTTGTTGCCAAGTTCTTTAAAATTCTTATAGGTTAGTTAGTATGTAATTTGGGCGGGGGAGCATGTGAGGCCCCCCTCTGGCGCTCAAGCTGTAAAGCCTATTGTGCCACACCCGTACTTATTTTCGAGGCAGAACACCGAATCTGGCCACCTTCACCGAGTTTTTAGATCTCGGTGCATTTTATTGTTTCCAACGTTCTGGAAATAAACCACTTAGGTGCCAGTCATACCCCATCGCACAGTGAATGACGCGAACCTCTTTGCATAACAAAGTGAGCCTCACCCACTCTGCCATACGGCAGCCTCCCTAGCTAGACCGTGGAGGGGACGGCACACCAGCACACTGGCTTGGTGTTACAAGTCCTATTACTTTCCCGCAATATTTTCTTACATTCACAGAAATTATTCCAAAAATCCCAAAAAGTGATATTTTCCCATGCACTTTACATGGGAAATTTCGAGTGCCCGGCTGCACCTGTTAAAATCTATATTTCATTAAAATAATAGTAGTGCAATAATATAATATTAAAGTCTTATATTTTTTATTTCAGAATTATGCTTTTCATCATTGGGTTACCAGTTCTACAAATAATTCTATTCTGTGTTTCGATCGGTAAAGACCCTACTGGATTAACATTAGCGATAGTGAACAACGAATTAAATGACAGCACAGAACCATGTATTCCTACGGTTGGTTGCAATTGGACACGATTAAGTTGTAGATTCCTACAACATCTTGAAAAGCGAGAGGTTCAATATTTACCATATGATACAGACGAAGAAGCGAGATATGCTGTAGAAAAGGGCTGGGCTTGGGCTGCCCTTACATTTACAGCCAATTATTCTGAATCTCTGATGGATCGGATTGACTTGGGCCGCTCTGCCGAAAACGAGACTCTTGTATTCTCTGATCTGGCTGTAGTCATGGACATGTCCAGTGAGTTGAATTTTGATATACAAAGTTTAATTGGAGGAGAATTTTTTCTTAGGGGCCGTTCAAAAACTACTCAACAACTCCCTTGTTTTTCACATATCGTCACACAAAGTTTGAAACTCCCAGAGTGACGTCACAAATACAACAAATCCCCACCCCCTTCCCCGTTTTGAGTCAAAATTTGTTCTTTAATTTCATTTGATAAACGCCCAACATAAAACATGCAAACATAATATTTTAACAGACTTCACAGGCCAAAATGCTCAAAAAACAGGGTGATTTTTCACAAAAATAGGGAAATAATTGATGAATACATTTTTTTAAATCAAATTAATTTGTAGCTACAGTAGACTCTCACAACGTGCCTTTTCCACAAAACGCCTTCTCTCGCCAAGTGCCTCTCCCCTCCATTACTTCTCAATTCGGTAAGCGTCTTAGGCGCGGATTAGATGCGCGTGCGCGAGACGATATTCAATTAATCCGCCAATGCGTCTCAGAGATATTTCCCGCCATGTCTAAGGGGCGTGCTTAGTGAGGACCTCAGTCCTGACACAGGGCGCTTTCTGAGAGTCTACTGTACCATACTTAATTTAAAATGAAACTCTTCATATTTCAAGCCAAAATATATTACATTTTCAACAAAATAGTTCAATTTTCTACCAAAAAAAGATTAATTTGTTACCACAAAAGAATGAATGAATGAAAAGAATGAATTTTCAACGAAAGAGTTGAGTTTTCAAGCTAAAAAGTCGAATATTGTAGAAAAAAGTTTACTTTTACACCATAAAAGATAATAAAGCAAAACGGGCGAATTTTCAACAAAATAATTGAATTTTCAACTAAATAGTTAAATTTATAACCTATTAAGATGAATTTTCAACTAAATGGTTGGATTTTTAAACAAAAAAGACAATTTTTTTAGAAAACAGTTAAATTTTCAATTCAAAAGGACGAATTTTCTATCCAAAAAAACAAGTGTTCAACAAATCAGTTTAATGCTCAACAAAATAATCAAATTTTCAACAAAATAGTTAAATTTACCAAAAAAGAGGAATTTCCAACGAAAAATGTAATATTTGGTATTTTCAACCAAAAAATATTTTCATTTTAAATCAAAATAAGTTGAATTTAACCAAAAAAGACGAATTCATTTTCGAAAAACAGATTCATTTTCAAAGAAACTGTTTAATTTTTAAATAAAAAAGATCAAATTTCTACCAAAAGAGATGAATTTTGAAACCAAAGAGACCAATTTCTTACGAAAGAGATTGTTCAGTCGAGAGAAAAAAAAATTGAGCCATTATTTAATTTTCAAACCAAAAGGGCGAAGTCTCTATAAAACAGTTGAATTTTCAAACAACATGTTAATTTTCAACAAAATATTTTAATGTTAAACTAAAAACGATCAATTTTCAGTCAAAAATTGAATAGATCAATTTTCAGTTGAAAAAATTGATTTTTAACTAGAAATGATCCATGGAATAGTTAAATTATCAATTTAAAAAATTCATTTTTAACCAAAAATAAAAAACAAATTTTCAACAAAGCAGTAAGATCTTAAACCAATGAAATGGGTTTTTAACAAAGTAGTTTAAATTTCATCCAAGCAGTTAAATTTTGAATTAAGAAGATTAATTATCTACCAAAAAAGATGAATTTACAATAAAATACATAAACTTGAACCAAATTGCTGAATTTTCAACATAAAACGATTAATTTTCAACCAACAATCCCTAATGAAAAAGAAGTATTGGTAAGTATAAGATCCTGTACTTTTTTCGCGAAAAAGCATTGTATTTCCAATACTTATTCGCGAAAAACGTATTAGTTCCAATACTTACCAATACTTCTTTTTCATTAGGGATGGAATTGTTAAATTTTCAATTTAAAAAATTAATTTTCAATTCAGAAAATTAATTTTCATCCTAAAATAAGAAACAAATTTTCAGCAAAGCAGTTAAATCTTAAACCATTAAAATGAATTCTTATCAGAGAATTACAACTTTCAACCAAGTAGTTGAATTGTCAACCAAAAAAAAGAGAATTCTGAATGAAATATTTTATAATTGTATTTTCAACTAAAAACGATCAATTTTCAACCAAAAATGGATCAGATCAATTTTCAATTGAAAACATTGATTTTCAACCAAGAAAAAAACGAATTTTCCATAAAATAGTTAAATTTTCGATCAAAGAGATGGATCTTCAAAAAAAAATGAATTTTTAACGAAGTAGTTTAACTTTCAACTGAGTAGTTAAATTTACTATCAAGAAGATTAATTTTCCACAAAAAAATACGATTTTACGACAAAGCACATACATTTCGAACCAAATCGTTGAATTTTTAACTAAAATCGATCAATTTCAAACGAATAATAAAATAGTTGAAATTTCATTTAAAAAATTAATTTTCAACAAAAAAAAAACGAATTTTCAACAAACTAGTTAAATCTTCAACCAATGAAATGAATGTTTAACAAAGTAGTTCAACTTTCAATCAAGCAGTTGAATTTCTAACCGAAAAAGATGAATTTTCAATGAAAAATGTAATAGTTGAATTTTTAACTAAAGACGATTAATTTTCAACCAAAAATGCAATGGTTAAATTTTTAGTTGAAAATAATAATTTTCAACCAAAAAGAAAAAAATTCATTTTCAACAAAGCAGTTAAATCTTAAACCAATAAAATGAATTTTTTACAAAGTTGTGCAACTTTCAACCTAGTAGTTAAATTTTCTATGAAAAAAGATTAATCGTCCATAAAAAATTTATTAGTTGAATTTTCAACTCAAAACGATCAATTTTCAGCAAAAAATGGATCAGTTGAATTTTCAGGCCAGAAAATTACTTTTCAACAACATCAAAAAAACAATTTTCAACAAAATATTTTAATCTTCAACAAGTAGATAGTAACATTTTCGTATTGGGTTCTATTAATTAAGTCCACATTCAAGCGAAAAAGCGAGAAAATGGAAAATTTCTTGAAAACAGGAGTAAAATAAAATCATTAATTTTAATTTTTTCAAACAATTAAAAAAATTGTTACTCACATTTATATTTTCCATGTGTGATGTAACATTCGGCGTTAACTCCCCCTCCTCATGCCTACTTTACAAATCGTCACAAAACCTGTAACCCCTCTCCTACCCCGGAAGTGTGACGTAGATTTTAAACGACCCCTTAAATAAAAAAGGGGCAAAACAGTTGATAAATAATTGCTATATTTGTTTAGATCAACAAATTGGCCAGCTTCTTCAAAGGGATATTCTGTATTCTTATCGAGATTTTGCTAAGGAAGTCACCGTGGCTTGCAATTACAGCGCAAAATTAACTGACATACCGATAGACGTAAGATATTAATTTAAAAGGCTTTTCTTATTAAATTGAAAATAATTTTTTTTTAAGCAATTTTATATTATATATTTGATTCTTTTGCAGTTTGGGACTCCAGTATATGGTTCGAAAGATCCTAATTTTACGGACTTTGCCGCACCTGGAGTTATACTGACGTGAGTATTTTTAATTGTATTATTACATTGCAATATACAATATATTTTTATACTGATGCAACAAGCTTTTTTATTAATTCTTACTGCTGAAATCTTTGGCAATGGTGTGTCATTAAAATAATAAAATATTTAATTGTCTAAGTCAATATTGAATTTCAGTTTCCGTTCTGAGAAGTTCGGGTGATAGCTTCTTAGCTATATGTATCATAAACTGTATCATGAGAAAAATATTCGTACACAAATTTTTTTTCGGTTGAATGAAACGTTTTGTTAGTTTGGCAAAACGATTTTCCATGCAAACAAAAATTTGGTTGAACCAACCAGATTTTTTTTCCAAAAATACCAACAAAGTTATTTTATTGTCCAAACCAAACATTTTTCTCATGTCAGTGTATATCACTTTTTACTCTTTTTTTTTTATAAAAAAAAAGCAAGATAAAAAGTTATTTCAGAAAAAATATTTATTTCCAAAGCTTTCAAGTTAGGATACTTTTTAAATATGAAGTTTTAAAATTCAATACATATTTTCAACTATATGTAGCATGTACTCTTCTATTATAGTCAGAAAATTTCCAAATTTAAACGCTTTCAGTGTTTAAAACTTAACCTTTCATTTTGATTAGCTTTCAAATTTTAATTCCATTTATATCTCCATGTTTTTAACATAATAATGCAATTGCAATCACGAAAATTTTCTAATTTTTTTCGATCAACACACCAAATTCCGAATTATGATATCAAAATTTGATTTATTCTCTGTTTACTAATTTTTTTCAAACACTTAAACTCCACCAATAAAGGGGAAAAAATGAAAATAACATTCACCAATTTGAATATATAAATATAATTTCGAAAATTATTGCACTTATATAAATCTGCCTGCAAAATCAAATGTGCCACTTTTTTTAATTTTGAAAGCTTTTGAAATTTGATACCTTTTTTTATCAAATGTGCATATTGTTTTTAATCAAGATAATAATAACCATTTGGATTTTCATAAATGTGGTTATATAAAATTTACGCTCTGAGAAAGAAAGTTACAAGATGAATAAAATAAAAAAAACTTTATGTCAACGTACTTCAAAAATCTGACAATTATTAGAAGATTTCTTCCAGTTTCTGTAAAAGTTCTTTTAGTCTCAAAATATTAACTAAATAATATACGTTTATAGGCTTTTGAATGTATAAATTAATAATTAATATGAAAATTATTCTCTGTTTCAGGATCATTTTCTTTTTATCTGTTGCACTGACTTCAGGAGCCATGTTATTAGAAAGAAACGAAGGATTACTAGAAAGAAGTTTAGTTTCTGGTTAGTATTGCATTTTCAATAAAATCTTTATAGCTTGAGGCCATGTAATATTTACCAGTTTCCTACCTTACCGACAAATTTTTGAACCACTCACGTCCACACGGAATAAGATATCGAATTAAAAATTTGGTAAATTAAATTGAAGCCACTAAGGAATGTTTGTATAGTCATCAAAGTTTTAAATCACGAAATAAAATTTAGTTTTTGTAATTTTAAAAATGTAGTTAACAAATATCCAAACCCTGAATTTATTTATGAAAATTGTTTTAATAATTAATCATTAGTCTAAACTAGCAATGTATCGTAGCAAGGAGTCATCGAAAATATATTCTTGGTTGATTTCGTGAAAAATTTAGCCCTATTCCTTGAAAAATACCCAAACTCTAAATTTGTTTAGGAAAATTATTTAAATAATTGCCAAGTGGCAAATATTTTCAATTAATCATAATAGAATATTGATTTATCTCCCATTTTATATAAAAACTCTGGATTTAAATGAGCTAAACAGTGCCAATCTCGACAAACAAATTTTACATTATATTGTTTATAAAGAAATTAACAATTTTTTAATTTGTTTTCACCTTCTGAAAGTTATTTATAGATAGTTTAAGCACAGATAACAGATCTTGTTTGATAAATCTAAAAATCTTTTTAAAAAATGTCAATTTTGTTGTTAAATAAAAAATTAACCAAATTTTTTATCAAAAATCGAAACACATAAATATTTTTAAAATTTTAAAGTTTTCATTTAAAAAAAAAAATTAAATGGAATAAATAGTGTAGGAGAAAAATTTATTTGTCCATAGAAACTTTTTTTGTCCCACTGTGCGATCCTCAGTGCCGTTTATTTAGTTTCCTAAATTTTTGATTCGATATCTCATTTCTTGGGGGCATAAGTTGTTAAAAAAATATGTCTAAGGTCATGTCTTTAATTTTGAATTTTAAATATATATGTATATTAGGGTGGTCCAAAATAACGTGTTTTCGATTTTTGAAAATTCTGTCCCGAAAACTGAATCTTCGTTAATAAACAAATTATTGTAATAAAATAATAAAGTTTTGGAAATTTAATATTTAGGATATATAACTGAGTCTCAGAAAATGTGTTTATCAAACAAATAATTAGAAGTGGTTTTTTACCTTCAAGAATGATGCTTTGCGCTTAAAATTGATTAAAATTATGATTTTCAGGAACTCATTTTGAACCATAAATACTGTTTTTTTTTAGTTGAAAATTACTTCAGTTGTTGAAAAAATAAAATTGTTCAAAAAATGAAATTGTTTAAGAAATTAAATTGCTTAAAAAATTAAATGGTTGAAAAATTAAAATGGTTGAAGAAGTGAAATTTTAGAAAAAATATAATTGTTAAAAAATAAAATTGTTCAAAAGATAAGATTAATGAAGAAATTAAATTTAAAAAGTGAAATTGTTTTTAAAAAATTATTGAAGAAATTGATTTGTTTAAAACATTAAATAGTTTCAAAAAGAGAATTGTTAAAAAATTAATATTTTTGAAGAAATTATATTGTGGATGAAATAAAATTGTTAAAAGTAAAATTGTTGAAAAAATGAAATTATTGAAGAAATTAAATTATAGAAGAAATAAAATAGTTTTAAAAAGTAGAATAGCTTTGAAAAGTAAAATAGTTGAAAATATTAAATGGTTGAAAAAATACAACTGATGAAGAAATAAAATTATAAAAGTAATAGAATTATTTAAACTTAATTAGTTAATTAAATTGAATGTACATAAATTAAATTAATTACAAATAGTGAAATATAAGTAAATTATTATCGTTAATACAAATTAATTTCATTATGATTCTTATAAATTTATGATTTAGTTTTTCATCATTTCAAATATTGAAAATATTTTAACTAAAATCTAAATTCCTAAGAAACATAAGCAGTGGGTGTAGAATCGGTACAATATACAAAGTTGGAAGTTTGGGTCTCACTACCTGAGTCCAATGTATAAAAACATAAGATAACAAATTTTAAAATATAAAAATATAAATATAATTCCCTTAAATGCAAATTCAGTTTGCCTTTTGTTAGTTGACGATTTTATAAACTCTGATGAATTTTCTTCACTTAAATCAATTTTTACTATTATTATTTTGAAAATCTGAAAAATACACAAGATTTCTTCTACTATAAAGATTCATTTTCCGGGACGGAATGGTCAAAAATCGAAAAAGCGTTATTTTGGGCTCCCTTGTGTCCCTATTATATAAGCATATAGTTCCTAACTAAATTTCTAAATAGTGCAATAAACAATTTGATGTATAGACACTTGTGTTCTTGATAAAAAAGAAGATTATAGAAAGCTTTCTATGATATATTATCAAGAATAGTAATAAATTTCCTATTATTAAAGATTAATATAAAAAAATTTTTTAATAAAAAAGAAATTTAATTTTTTAAAATTTCTTTCTTTTCACATTTTGAAAATCTGTAAATTCGTTCACATCAACTACAAATGTAAAAAAAGGATTATTAAATAATAAATGTTCTCACAGGTGTAACTGGTACTGAAATTCTTTTTGGACAAGTCGTCACGCAATTTGTGGTGATGACGGGACAAACAGTAATGGTTTTGATTGTCGCTTTCGCTGTTTTTGACATCACATGTGAAGGAGATCTGGCTTGGGTAACAACTCTCACAATTCTCACTGGACTGTGTGGAATGTGCTTCGGTAATTATAATTAAATTTTCAATTTACATAGTTCTAAATTGTATGAAATTCCTCCACAGATGTTTTCATTATGATTATGATTAGTCTTTTATTCCATGTATGCCGTTTTCGGGTTTTTATATATCTTAAATTCCCCTCCCACAGGAGATTGTCAGATATTAAACCCTTTAGCTCACATCCCTTCCCAAATCCCCAATTATCCCAACTTACATAATTAGCCTTAAGCAATGCCTAATGTATTCAATCCTATGGTTTTTCAATTTTTAAAATCCCCTACCGTCTGCAGTAGGGTGGTCCAAAAATGCCTTGCAACATTTTTTTTCACCCTAGAGGGCAAGTCCCCCCCCCCAAAAAAAAAAGTTTCTATTTCCGGGAAAAAATTTTTGATTTTCGAAAAATTGAACTCATACTTCAGGGTTTGATCGTAACGTGCCAAAATTTTCTAGGGATTGAAGAGGAGTACCTATTAAATAAAAGCATACTAATAACTTTTATTTTTAACCCACCCTACCCCCCCCCCCCCAGCGCCCCAAATATAACCCAAAAATAAAAAAACTACATTTTTACGTATTATTGTTACTTTTTAGCCATTTCCGTCGTCTTTTTCATACGAATAAATACTAATGGACAATTTGAATATTTTTCATGACTTTTTAAAACATTTTTAATTGTTTCAACAAATGTAACTTATTTAAACAATTATTTATTCCCAAAAAATGTAAAAAATAATCGTATTTTCTGATTGAAATGTAATAGTTTGTCATTGTTTGGAGTAGTAATTTTTTTAAAAAACATTATCTAATTATTTAAACCATTACTTATTGTTCATTCTCAAAATTTCTAAAAATTGACCCAGAGATGTCCACTTTTTTCTCAAATTGGTATCCTATGCTACTTTTTGTTAAATAATTATATAATTTTGATACATTTCTTTTAATTTTTGATAAATTTATATTTGTTTAAACAATTTTGATTTGCTTAACCCGTTAACGCCGAGAATGCCCCTTTGGGTACACCACTCTTTCTGCAATTATAACTCAAGCAATTCAAGGTATAAAAAATTAAGAGACACATATTTTTGAAGCTTAAGATCTCTTATTTCCGATGGTGGGCATTAAAATGTGATAGAATGTTGTTAATTATGAAAAGATATTGTTTAAACAAAAAAAAACACGATTTTTTCGAATTTTTTAAATATAAAATCGAGTTTTCTGAATGATTCCCAGTGTGCAATCTACTTAGAACCTCAATAACCGGTGGAATAAATGCCTAAGCTTTCAGAATACATGGTTCCGAGATCAATTTTTCATCTTAGCGTGTTCAAAATGGCTCGTTAATGACAACATTTTTGCGAAGACATTCATGAATTTGTTTCTCAAAAAGTATGATCTTTTCGAGAAAGTGCAAAAGGAGAAAAAGCTCTTAGAATCACTCAAAGAATGCGTGAGCATTTTTCCAGAAACTTTTAAATTATTTTTTTGATTTTGCAATTTGTCAATTTTTGAAAAATTAAAATTGTTTCAAAAATTCTTTAAAAAATCAGGTGAATTTTTTGTTAGATTCTAACAACATTTTATTCTTGAAAATTTTTGCTATAAGCTCATGGTTCTCAAGAAAAAAATTCACAAAAGTGATCAAGAATGATGACATTTGAGCATTTTTTTCTTGAGAACCATGAGCTTATAGCAAAAATTACCAGGAATAAAAATTTGTTAGAATCGAATAAAAAATTCACCTGAATTTTTTTAGAATTTTTTAATTTTTCAAAAATTGACGAATTGCAAAATCAAAAAAATAATTTAAAAGTTTCTGGAAAAATGCTCACGTATTCTTTGAGTGATTCTAAGAGCTTTTTCTCTTTTCGCACTTTCTCGAAAAGATCATACTTTTTGAGAAACAAATTCATGAATGTCTTCGCAAAAATTTTGTCATTAACGAGCCATTTTGAACACGCTAAGATAAAAAATTGATCTCGGAACCATGTATTTTGAAAGCTTAGGCATTTATTCCAACGGTTATTGAGGTTCCAAGTAGATTGCACACTGGGAACCATTCAGAAAACTGGATTTTATATTTAAAAAATTAGAAAAAACGTGTTTTTTTTGGTTTAAACAATATTTTTCCATAGTTAACAACATTTTATCACATTTTCATGAACTTTTTTCATGAAAAAAATTGAATTAAATAAAATACATATAATTATTTTTCTGACTGTATAGTGTATAGAAAGAATATATTAACAATTTTTTAATTGTTTAAACAAATATAATTCGTTTAAACAATTATTTTTCCAAAAATATTTTTAAATCGTATTTTCTGAATTAATCCTAATATTGAATGATTGCGAGGAGTAATAAATTCTGCTGAAACTTTGTGTTATTGTTTATACAATTATTTATTGTTTTTTTTTCTTAAAATTTCCTTCAAATTGAGTATGGATGGTTTACATCTTGTTTGTCGCATTATAAAATAAATCATGAAAGTCATAATAAACTTTAAATTATAAAAGTGTATTTATTATTGCTGTCTTCATATTTTTACAATCTTTATCATAATTATATTATAAAAAAGCACATTCACTAATGCAAATTATGATTCAAATTGTAATTAGACTGCATATGAAATGGATTTAGATTATATTTCATTATAGAATTTGAATGTCTTATGAATGTCAATCGGACATACTGGAAGACACAAAAAATATATTTACGAAAATAATTTCATGTTTAATATTTTATATTATTGATCCACATTTTTTGATAGAAAACTGCTTGAACGAATAAAAATTGTTTAAACAATGATACGACGTTTTTCACAGAATTTACTACTCCTCGAAATCATTCAATATTATGTTTAATTCAGAAAACACGATTTAAAAAATATTTTCGGAAAAATAATTGTTTAAACAAATTATATTCGTTTAAACAATTAAAAAATGTTTAATATATTCTTTCTATACACTATACAGTCAGAAAAATAATTATATGTATTTTTTTTTAAGTTATCGGAAAAAAAATTGTTTAAACAAATAGAAATTTATTCAACAAAAAGTAGCATAAGATACCAATTTCAGAAAAAAGTGGACATCTCTGGGTCAATTTTTAGAAATTTTGAGAATAAACAATAAGTATTTGTTTAAATAATTACATAATGTGAAAAAAATTGATACTCTATACAATGACAAACTACTACATTTCAATCAGAAAATACGATTATTTTTTACATTTTTTGGGAATAAATAATTGTTTAAATAAGTCACATTTGTTTAAACAATTGAAAATTGTTTAAAAAGTCATGGAAAATATTCAAATTGTCCATTAGTATTTATTCGTATGAAAAAGACGACGGAAATGGCTAAAAAGTAACAATAATACGTAAAAATGTAGTTTTTTATTTTTGGGTCATATTTGGGGCGCTGTGGGGGGGGGGGGGGGAGGGGTTGAAAATAAAAGTTATTAGTATGCTTATATTTCATAGGTACTCCTCTTCAATCCCTAAAAAGTTTGGCACGTTTCGATCAAACCCTGAAGTATGAGTTCAATTTTTCGAAAATCCAAAATTTCCCCATATTAATTAAATGGGATTGTGAAGTGCCCGGTCGCACGTGTTAATATTCGAATTTCGAAAAAAAAAATTACGGATTTTTTTCTCCGGAAATGGAAACTTTTTTTGGGGGGGGGGGGGACTTGCCCTGTAGTTCGAAGCGCGTTTTTTGGACCACCCTAGTCTGCAACCGGATTTTTATTAGAAACGCTCGCATTTTTCTGAACATTTGGCCAGGGAAGTGGAAAAATATAGAAAACCAAAACTCCTGAGTACAGCCGGGTACCGACGGTGATGTTCTCATTATAATTAAACTAATTAAATCTGTTTTTTCAGGCTTCGTCGTGGCATGTTCTTGCGAAAACGAAAGGAGTGCTACCTATATGGCTATGGGATCATTTTTGCCAATCGTCATGTTATGTGGAATTATTTGGCCAATCGAAGGCATGAACCCAGTTTTGAGATACATCAGTTTCCTTTTACCTCTGACGAAAAGTACAGAATCATTTAGATCTATGTTAGCCCGAGGTTGGACAATTTCAGAACCTACAGTTTACGAAGGATTTATTTCTACTTTCGTTTGGATTATCATCTTTCAAACGGTCGCAATTCTGCTGATTAAGTTCAAGAAGGGTTGAAATTCCAAAAATTTGCAATTTTTAACTTGACGATTGAATTCCGAATGCCATTCTAATGACTATTGTAAAGCAAAATTCATTTTTATGGTGGATTTATTATTCTACTGACGATATTTCTTTTAGATACATGTAACTAATAACTACCTGAAGATATTCTATACTTTACAGAAAAGTTTTGTTGAGTAAAATATAGAATCTTCGTAAAATTTAAGGTAGATAGGAAATTATTTGTAATCTTGTGAAGAAATGTTAAAGTTTTATTTTACATGCCAATAATGATTTGCTCAATGCTATGTAATATATTTATTCCTATTTTTAACTGAATTCATGAGAAGACAATTTTGTAGTATATGAAGTATTGTCTGATACAACTGTAGGAAACAGGGTTTTGTTGCTCAAGATTTTCGATGTTACTGACTTAAAGATTGGATTTCAAATTTTAGCGATATAGGACACAATACTTAAGTTATGTAGGTAGTGTAATAATGATGATTATAATAATACGTATATGATATTATAATTTTAGTTATTATTGCTGTCTTGAATAAGATAGTATCAGTAGATCAGTATATTTATGTATTCTAAGTTTTTGTACAGTTGATGGCACGTCTAACAGTTTTTTTCTTCTTTAAAGTATAAATTTATGCTGAGAGTTTTTCATTAAAATTGATACAATTTTTTTCGAAAGTACATAAAATAACGATGTAAAGAAGTACTGAAATCTAAAATAAATATATGTTCTACATTTAGAATTCTATTATTTTTATTATATTTCAGAAAATGATAACCTTAACCAATTTTTCAAAATTTTCCCTAATATCCCTCGTTGGCCGAGACACCTGAAAGGCTTTTTACCTTTTTTTTTTGATTTATTAAAAAAATTAGTCAAAGTAGGCGACATGCGCCTACAAAAAAAAGTTGATTTTTATCGACAAGGTGATACGCTGATGTGAAAAATTTTCACCCGAAATTATTTGTTAACTTTTTAAAGAAGCTGTCATGTTCACTTATAGATTTTTTGGATGAAATATTATTTTTTAATGTTATAAACAAATTATATAAACAAATGCACATTAAGAACATGAACAGACAGGAAATGATATTTGTTTCTTCTAAATTATCTTCAAATTATATCGACAGTAATCAAGTTTTTTTTTATAGAATATTATTTGTTCACTTTATAAAAAAATGCACTGCTAGCGCATTTTTAGTCAGAAATGTTTTTTTCGTTGAGTTTCCTTTAAATTATATTTAAGCACATTTACAGGCAGAAAGGGATATTTGTTTCTCCAAATTTTTATTCAAATTATATTGACAGTGATATATACTGACAAATTTTGTTTTATCGAATATCATTTATCCACTTCATAAACAAATTATATAAACAAATGCACTTCGAGCACATTTATAGACAAAAATAAATCATTTTTTCATAGCTTGTCTTCAAATTACATATATTGACTTCCTGATAAATTTTTCTCCACCAGCATTATTTGTTAAATTAATAAACAAATTATATACTGTAAAAACTATGCTTCCATTTGAATTGAGCATCATTTTTTTGGCGTCCTAGAGTAGTACCAAATCGTCTTGTTTTGAAGCCATCGTTCGTATTATTTTACTTTGCTAATTTCAGATTGAAAAGTGGTACGCACTAGCGAAATAAAATAATACACAGGGAGTGTTGTTTGAATTACTTGCAACACAATCTTCAATCCAAAAAATAAATTTTTAACCGAACAGTTGAATTTTCAACCAAAAAGGTTATATATTTACCAAAAAAAAAGATAAATTTTCAACAAAAAATAGAATAGTTTAATTTTAAGTTAGAGAAATAAGTTTTTAGTTAATTAAAGTAAATTTTCAATAAAATATTTAAATTTTCAACCAAACAGATGAATTTTCAACCAAAAATATTAAATGTCTATGAAAAAAAAAAATTTGACGAAAAATTGAATAGTTAAATTTTTAGTTGAAAAAATTAATTTTCAATAAAAAAGAACCTACTTTTCAACCAAAAGAATAAAATTTCTACCAAAAAAGAATATTTTTTAACAAAATATATGAATTTTCAACCAAATATTTTAATTTTTAATAGAATTTTAAACCAAAAAGGTTATATTGCTACCAAAAACAAAACCAAAATTTCAACAAAATAGATGAATTTTTAACTAAAAAGGATACATTTTTGATAAAAATAAAATTGTTTAATTTGGAGTTAAAGAAATCAGTTTTCAAGCAAATAAAATCAATTTTTTACGAAATAGTTCAATTTTTAATCAAACAGATGGATTTTCAACCAAAAAGATTAAATGTCTATAAAAAAATTTTCGACGAAAAATGGAATAGTTAAATTTTTAGTTTGAAAAAAAAAATTCAGTTAAAAAAAAATTTCTATCAAAAAAGGATAATTTTCAACAAAATACATGAATGTTCAAACAAATTAGAACCTCATATGCGAAAGATTAAATGTCTATAAAAAGAAATTTTCTACAAAAAATTAAGTTAAATTTTTAGTTAACCAAATTGATTTTCAATAAAAACACTAATTTTCAACCAAAGAAAAATTAGTTTTCAAACAAAACAAAACAAATTCTACCAAAAAAGGATAATCTTCAACAAAATACATGGATTTTCAACTAAATATTTTAATTTTTAATGGAATTTTTAACCTAACAGTTCAATTTTCAACCAAAAAGGTGAATTAGTCACCAAGAAGATTAATATTCTAAAACAAAAGACAAAGCTTCAACAAATTACAGAAATGTTTATAAAATAGTTGAATTTTCAACTGAAGAAGATTAATGTTCAAACAAACGTGAAATAGTTAAATTTTTAGTTAAAAAATTACTCTTAAAAAAGAACTAATTTTTAATGAAAAAAATGAATTTTTTAGCAAAAAAGAATAATTTTTAATAAAGTACATGAATTTTCAACCAAATAGTTGAATATTCAACTGAAGAAGATTCAACCAAACATGGAATAGTTAAATTTTCAGTTGAAAAAATAATTCTAAAAAATGTTAACAAAGTAGTTGAATTTTGGAAAAAAAAATTTTTCAACTAAAATGAATTATCAACAAAATTTGTAAAAGAAGGTATCCTTTTCTTTGAATTTAAAAGCAATCATTTATTTATAAAAAGTAAAATAAAACTATTTATTTTTCACCCTAAAAGTCCCTAAAGTTTAAAATTTTTTAAATTTTAACGCTAAATAAATAATTGTTAAACTCTTATAAATTGTGCAATTCAAAGACTTAAAAAAATCTGCGAATCTACGCTATCATTCTCAATTCACTATATTGAAAAATGAATCAACGTATTTAGAGATTTTCAAAATTATATCTTTTTAAGCAATTTCAAATTAGAAACATTAAAAATTGAAAGATTACATTTTTTTTAAACTGAACATTTTTTAAATAAGAAGTAAAATTATTTTAATATCAGGTCTTTATAAATATATAACTGTTCAATTGTTATTCATAAATCAAACATATTTTTGAAATCTATTTTAAATATTCTCTTAAAATTATTATTTTTGATAATAAAAAAATCATTTAAAACTTACAAATTTTATTTTTTGGTGGCAAATTTAATTATTTTATTCAAAATACAACAATTTTTGTCAGAAAATCATACTATTCAGTTGAAGATTCAACTGTTGTATTGAAAATTCGCCTTTTCAACATATGATGGTAATTATATCCACAATTTATTTTAATTGATAATTCCACAATTTGGTTGAATTCTCCTCTCTTCACTGAAGAACTTTTCTTAGTTGAAAATTCCTCTTTTTTGGTTGAATTCAAATGTTTTTGATTTTTAATTAAAATCAGTATTTCATTTTTTGTTGAAAATTGATCCTTTTAAGTTGAAAATTCATGCACTTTGTTAAAAATTTGTCCTTTTTAGTTGAATTTAACTATTACATTTTTTATTGAGAATTCATATTTTTTGGTTGAAATTTAAACTACCTTGTTGAAAATTCAGGTTTTCTTTGGGTTTAGATTCATTATTTGAGTTGAAACTAAACTATGCAATTTTTGGAAATTGTATCTTTTTTAGTTCAAAATTCAACTATTTGGTTGAAAATTTTACTATTTTGCTTAAAATTAGTTTTTTTTATTGTTTAAAATTAATTTTTTTAGCCGAAAATATAACATTTAACTATTACATTATTGGTTTAAAATGTACCGTTTTTAGTTGAACATTTAACTATTTGGTTAAAAATTTCTCTTTTTTAGTTCAAATTTTATGTATTTTGTTGAAGATTTGTCTTTTTTGGTTGAAAATAAATATTCTCAGTGAAAAATGAGTATTTTTGTTAACTATTGAACTACTTGGTTAAGAGTTCATTTTATTTTGTTAAAATTTTGTTTGTTGAAGATTCATCAGTTTATTTGAAAATTCTAAAATAAAAAATTTTTTTGGTTAACAATTTTACTATTTTATTGAAAATTCAGTTTTTGGTTTGTTTATGATTCAGTATTTTATTTGAGAATAAACTATGCCATTGCTGGAAAATTTGTCTATTTTAGTTCAAAATTCATCTATTTGGTGGAAAATTTAACTATTTTGCTTAAAATTAGTTTTTTTGTTGTTTCAAATTAACTTTTTTAGCTAAAAATTTAACATTTAACTATTCCATTATAGGTTTTAAATTTATAGTTATTAGTTGAAAATTCAACTATTTGGTTGAAAAATTAACTACTTTATTGACAATTCTATTTTTTTTTGTTAATCATTAATTTTTTCAGTTGAAAATTTAACTATTCTATTTTTGGTTGAAAATTAATTTTTTGTTTAGTTGAAAATTCATGGACTTTGTTGAAAATTTGTCTTTCTTAGTTGAATTCAACTATTATTTTTCTTATTGAAGATTTATAATTTTAGTTGAAAATTAACTATACCATTTGGAAAATTTATATTTTTTAGTAAAAAATTCAACAATTTAATATGAAAATTGAAATGTTTTGTTTAAAATTAGTTTTCTTTGTTTCAAATTAATTTTTTAACTGGAAATTTAAATATTCCATTATTGGTTTAAAATTTATATTTTTTGTTGCAGATTCAACTATTTGTTTGATAACTCAACTATTTTCTTTTGAAATTAGTTTAATTTGCTTCAAATTAATTTTTTAACTGGAAATGTAAATATTCCATTATTGGTTTACAATTTTTTTTTTGCCGATTCAACTTTTTGGTATATAATTTTCCTTTTATAGTTGAAATTTCATGCATTTTGTTGAAGATTTCTCTTTTTTGGTAGAAAATTATTTTTCTGGGCTGAAATTCATATTTTTTGTTGAATATTTATCTACCTGGTTAAAAGTTGAACACTTTTTTAAAAAATTTTGTTAGTCAACATGAATAGTTTGACTCAAAACTTAACTATTCCAGTTTTGGTTTGAAAATTGATCTCTCGCAGATGAAAGTTCATATATTTTTTGAAAACTCTCCTTTTTGGTAAAAAATTAATCTTCTTGTAAAAAATTGAAGATATTTACTTTTTTATTTTCGCAAAAATAACTAAGAAAAAGTAAAATTTTGAAACGGTAACGATAACGATAATTAGTTAGTTTTTTCGTGATGTAACGGTAATGATAACTAAAAGTAACTTACCCATCACTGCGCAAAAAAAAAAGAAGAAAAATCTCTTAAGCTGATTTGGAGATTTGCCGCCATGATTTAAATATTTCAAATTTTCCAAATTGAAATACCACGTGACAACTGATTTCAGCTGGACGATGCACAGTCGGTAAGTAAATTAGACACTTTCGTTTTCATAGAATAGACAGAGAGAATAGAATACTAGAATTGATTATATTTAATTTACAATTATACATTGTATCAGTTTTATTATATGAAGCTTGGACTGAATATCAAAATTTAAGTTGAATATTCTTCACCAAATACATTTAAAAAAATTTCAAGTGAGAAAAAGTGTACTTTGATTCTGAAAGGCATGGAATCTACCTTACCGGGGGAGGTGTTGAATTACACGACATCAGCTTTGTATGGGAAGAAGAAGCCGGCTCAACAGCAACAGGCAGTATCATCAGTATCATGTTTGCCTGTCGCCACGATGCTGTGAGGCGCAGATTCGATATGTAAGGTGTTTGTTTATCATGATTTATGATAGTAATACTCAGTGAATTTAGTCAAGTATAGTGAAAAAGTGGTGCACATTTTTTGTAAAAGTGTAAATATATACGAAAGATACGAGGTAAGAATCCATATTTGAGAGGTTACATTTTTTTTCTTTGTTGTGATGATCGTGATCGCGTTCATTCGTACGATTAATGAGCACTTTTTTTATACCAAATTGCAAGTAGGGCGATCAGACGTCCTGATTTTTTTATCGCTGTCTTGGTTCTCTGATTTTTTGTGCTGTGTTCTGATTTTTCGTGTTATCTCCTGATTTTTCATGCCCGAAAACGAAAATTCGCGATTTTTATTGCGCGGATCTAAATTTTGTTCACAATTTACGAGGGTGCAGTCTCATTATGATAATTCAATTAATTTTCAAAAACTTGATACGTGTGGAATTTTACCAATATGGAAAGAGAAAAACATCGAATTGCCATTTTACAGGTTGTACTCGATTATTGAAATAAAAATATTACCTCGAAAAAGTATTTTGTGTAAATTATAAACTTAGGGAATGTACATAAAATGTTATTATTTTGTTCAAAATGTTATTATTTTGTTCAGCATTCAACAATTTTGTTCAAACAAAAAAGTCAATCTTTTTGGTTGAAAATTCAACTATTTGATCGAATATTACCTTTTTTCGTTAAAAATTCATATTTTCGATTTGAAAATTCAACTTTTTTGTAGAAAATTTTTCTTTTTGGAATGAATTTTTTTTTTCTTTATTGACTGAACAATTTTTCTTAGTGGAAAATTCGTCTCTTTGGTTTAGAAATTCATTTGTTGCAGACATTTTATTTTTGTGTGTTAAAAATCACAACTGGTTGAAAATTAATCTGTTTCGGTTAAGGATTCAACTATTTTGTGGAAAATTCATCTTCTTTGGTTTATTTCAACTGTTTTTGTTTTAAAATTATAACATTTTTGTGTTCAAATATCAACTCTTACATTTTTCGTTAAAAATTTAACTTATAACTTACTTGAAATTGAAGTGGAATTTATTCAACTATGTTGTTGAAAATTGAACTATTTTGTTGAAAATTCGTTTTTAATTGGTTGAAAATTAACTTTTTTAACTAAAAATTTAACTTCAACTTTTGGTTGAAAATTTATCTTTTTTAGTTGAAAATTCATATATTTTGTTCAAAATTAATTTTTTTTAGTTAAAAGTTTAACTGTTTTGTTGAAAATTCGTTTTTACGGCTAGAAAATACTTTTTTCGACTGAAAATATAACTACCATTTTTGGTTGAATATTTGTCTTTTTTATTTCGAACTTCATGTATTTTTGTTGAAAATTCGTATTTTTTGGTAGAAAATTAATCTTTTTGGTAGAAAATTAATCTTCTTGGTTGAAAATTCACTTTTTAATTAAAGATTCCTCATTTTAGTTGAAAATTTATTTCATTGGTTAAAAATTGATTTTTGTAGTTGAAAATGCGTGTATTTTGATAAAATTTAATCTTTTTTTGGAAGAAAATATTAATCTTATTGGTTGAAAATTGATCTTTTTTTAGTTGAAGACTCACGTTTTTTTTTATTGAAGATTCATCATTATACAGTATGCACTAACTAAACTTTTTAATTGTAGCAATTTCGATTCAGGCGTTCCAAGAATTACATGGTAGCAGCGGCCCTGATGTTCACGTTTCGGTGAATTTCAATCCAAGTCAAGGTCAGAACCAAACCCGTGCTTCAATTGAAAGTCTAGTGTAATTGAAAATTCATTTCTTTGTTTAAAAATTCAACTATTTTGTTGAAAATTCATCTTTTGTTCTAAATAAATAATTTTACCATTTTTATTATACCATTAAGCCCTTTAACCCTTAACCCTTTCGGGGTAGGCGATTCACTTTGCGAGGAAGGGAATTTGGGGAATCAAAATTTCTAAATAAATAATTTTACTTCATCGTAAAATGTATTTCTACATGTTTCTAAACATTTTTGATAGAAGAGAAAATTTAAATTGTATATGATTGTTTAATAATGGGAAGTAGTTATGTTCTTAACGGTTCTCTACCACACTATAATTTCTACAATTTTTTACATTTTCAAAGAGATAAGAAAAATTAAATCATGGACAAAAACTTATTTTGAAGAATTCGAAAAAAATTAGAAGCTTTTTGATAATTATGAAAGTTTTGAGATTAATGTTTTTAAAGATTTCTGGGAAAATTTTTAATTGTTTAGTTTTTGTTTTAAAAGAATAATTTTAAGTTTTGAAGATTTAAAAATGTATAGAAAAAGAATATGGAAGACTTTGAGACAATTTTTAAAATTTTTCAGAATTTAAAAAATTTTAAGGTAAACTGAATTTTTCAGGGTGTCAAGAGAATGAAAAAAATCTTCTTAAATTCATGCGATAATTTTAAATGATTGTTTTGTAATGAATTCTAAGAGAAAATTCAAAAAGATTGCAAAACATTTTTAATTATTTCCTAAAATTTTTAAAAAGATTGTAAAAGAGTTTAAAGCCAAAATTTTCACTTTTACCATATGATTTTTTAATTTAAAAAAATTAATTTTTAGAGATTATTTAAAAAGATTTCAAAACATTTCAAAAGATTTCTATAAATTGTCAAAGAAGAATCTGAAAGATATCAAGGCAATTTTTTTTAATTCTGCAGAATTTAAAATAAATTCAGGAAAAACTTGAATAATTTTTAAAGATTAGAAGGTTTAGAAGGTCTAAAAAGATTTAAAAAGAATTTTCTTAAGATTCGTGTGAAAATCTTTAAATCAATTTTTATTTTGAAAAAAAAATTGCAGAATATTTTAAAGCAAAATGTTTCAATTTGGTAGGATTAAAAAATAAAGTAAATCGAGTAAATTCAAGAAATATTTAGAAGAATTGAAGAGATTCAAGAAGAATTTTAAACTTTAAAACGTTTTTAGAAATTTAGATTTTTAAAGATTTCAAAAAAAAACTTTTGAAGCTTGAAAAGAATTTCGAAAGGTTTCAAGAGAATAAACAAATTTTCTCAAAATTTATGGGAAAATTTAGAAGATTATAAGGCAATTTTTTGACATTTTGAATGATTTTTCAAAATTGTTACAATTATTTATATTTATTTATATTTTATTAAGATTTAGTTAGATAAATTCGAGGCAGTTACAAATATTTTTAGGAATTTAAGACGTTTCGAATTGATTAGAAATACTTAAAAACTTGGAAAAATTTCCGAAAATTTATCAAATATTTCTTGATTTCTTCCAAACTTCTAAAAGACCTAAATATCTTTTTAAAAGACTCGAATTTTTGCTAATATTTTGTAAAATCCTATAAAATAAAAAAAAATATGTTTAAAATCTTCTAGATTCTTTTTTGACACATCTGAAATATTCAAAGATCTTTTTTAATTTTCTCAAGAATCTTATAAAAATTATACTTATATAAATTTCAAAACAAACTGATAATACTTATTTTCTTGTTCTCATTATTTAGAATTTAATTTCAGCTCGAATTTAAGTGCTCAAAAACTTTTAGCAAATAAATAGTTATTTAAAATTTTTATATTGTATCATTATCTATTAATATTATTTTGTATTCTTTATGATATTAAAAAAAAGTTTAAAATTGTTGAATTTCCATTAGTACTTACATTAGGTAACTTCAATATTTGTATGAAAAAAAAAAATATTGAAAAAGCATTCAGTGCTTCATAAAAATATAGTTTTATTTATTTTTATACAATACTTCATCTTAAAAAAAAACCTTTTTTTAATTTAGAAAACGTCTATTATGTTTTTAACCATAATACAAAAAATGTTACGTAACAGTGGTGAGGGGAGGTGTCCAAAGGAAATGTAACGGTCTGTTACATGGGGGGGGGGGGGCGTAAAAAGGTCGAAAATAATGTTACGTAATATATGAACGCTCCCTAGGGGGCTTCCATAAACCACGAGGCCCAATTTTGGCCACTTTTTGATCCCCCCATGTAGTCCACCGTGGCATTCTCGAAGACCCCCCCCCCCCCCCGGGGGGGCGACGTGTTTTTGGAGGCCCCACAATTCCCGATTCATTTTTTTTTTTAAAAAAATGGGGGGGGGGTAAATAATTAATCTTTCTGGTTTAAAAATCAGCTATTTTGGTTTAAATTTATTTATTTTGTGTTGTAATATTTTTGGTCTTATTATTATTTTCAGTAAACCTTTTTCTGTTTTCTGGCCATGTGTTTTATTTTTTTTAACACCGAAGTGTAAAACCCCATTAGTATCCAAGGTCTTTTGTTTCAGGCGCCATTCACTCAACTGACACTTTTTATAAACTTTTTGTCGACACACTTTCTGTCCTGGCATACCTCTCTAGCTTCCTTCACGTCCATGCATTTTCTCATGCAAGCTCTTGTGTTTCTATGGCTTCTTATGTCTCTCCAAATTAGCTTTGTGAAAAATTCATCTTTTTGGTTGACAATTCATTTTTTTGTTTGAAAGTTTAACTATGTTGTTGAAAATTTGTTCTTACGGTTCAATTTTTTTTCAATTAAAAATATCTTCTTGGTTTAAAATTCATTATTTGATTAAATATTCCTCATTTTAGTTGAAAATTCATTTCGTTGGTTAAAAATTTAACTATTTTGTTGAAAACTCATGTATTTTGTTAAAAATGCATATTTTTTAGAAGAAAATTAAACTTATTGGTTGAACATTTATCCTTTTTGGTCGAAAACTCAGGTATTTTGTTGAAAAATTGTCTTTTTTTGATAGAAAATTAATCTTTGTTGTTCAAAGTTCATATTTTTGGTCGAAAATGGAATGATTTAATTCACAATTAATTTTTTTAAATTTAAGATTTATCATTCTAGTTAAAAATTCATTTCTTTGTTTCAACATTAAATGATTTTCTTGAAAATTCGTCTTTTTTGCCAGAATATTAATCTTCTTGGTGAAAAATTCAACTTTTTGTTTGACAATTCAGTTTTTTGATTGAAAATTTAACTATTTTGTTGAAAAATTCGTTTCTTACTGATTAAAAAAAATCTTTTAAACTGTGAATATCACTATTCCATTTTTGGTTGAAAATTTATGTTTTTCGGTTGAAAATTCGCGTATTTTGTTGAAAATTCGCATTTTTTGGTAGAAAATTAATCTTCTTGGTTGAAAATTAATTTTTTGGTTAAAAATGTATCTTTTTTGTTGATAATTCATGTATTTGGTTAAAAATTCATCTTTTTTTTTTGAAGAAAATTAATGTTACTGGTTAAAAATGGATCTTTTTTAGTTGGAAACTCATGTGTTTTATTGAAAATTCGTCTTTTTTAGTTGAAAATTAATCTGTATGATTGAAAGTTAATCTTTTTTGTTGGAAATGCAACTACACTGCAGTTCCGCTTTATCGGTTCCCGATATACCTGACCAGGTGGTGCAAGGGGGCGTGGAGAGGCGCTGCGTGGTCAGCGGAGCAACTCCGCAACAACGCAGGGGTGTATGAAAAAAGCATGCAGTACCCCACCTCATCTCTGATATTAACATATGAGACTATTTTATTTTCTGCAATGCAACTTGGGACGCCTTTAGAAATTATTCATAAAAAATGTATCAAACATTGCTTTAATTTAAATAAGAATCTGATTTATTTAAAAAAACAAACAATCTTAATCGGTCTGAATTGTAATGAAGATTATAAATTTTGTTGTAGAAGCAGTGTATCATTGTGTGTTTATTGATTTTTATCGGAAAATAGATCAATTTTAAAACTGAGGTAGAAAAACTCCCAACAAGTCGAAATAGTTACTCTTGAAATTTCTTTTAAAAGTACGTATAACTATGTATGTCAGGGAAAATCAGATAATTTTATTCGCCAGGGAAATTCAAGGATTTTGAAAAAAAAATCTTGTAAAATTCAGGAAATTTCTATGAGAAACATTTTAAATAACTTTCGAGGATAATAAATTAGAAATTAAAATGTCTATATTCGGTTCATAAACGATTCTATGTCAAAAATATTACTAGGTTAAAATTCTGGCCTTTGAATATTAATGGTCAGGGAAAATGAAAAATTGGTCAGGAAAAGTTAAGGAATTTTGAAAATAAATTTTCTGGCCACCTTAATATAGTATTCTTGTTGGTTATTCATTTGATTGGTATATTATTAGTTAAACATTTTATTATTTTAAATAATTTGATGTTGATTGTTATCAATACAGAATTTCACAGAGTTTTCAAATAGGTGAATTCTTGACTTTTATTATTTTGTTGAAAATTCTTCTTTTTGGCTTGAAAATTCATATATTCGTGTTGAAAATTATACTATAATCTTTTTTGGTTGAACATTCAATTACATTTTTTTTAATTCATCTTTTTAGTTTTGAAAATTCATCTCTTTTGGCAGAAATTTCATCTTTTCGGTTTAAAAATGCAACTGTTTGAAAATTCATCTTCTTTGGTTGAGGATTCAAGTAGAGTAAACTTCCACCTATTCTAACGGCCTTGAAACGTACACGACAAATTATTTCAAGGCTGGAGGGGCCCCCACCTCTACCGCGACCTTCAGGTTATTTTTTTCAAGCGACTTTCATTGGCTGTCCCATCCTTGTATCGATGAGGGCGCTGTAAGCAACTTTTTCAACTGCGCATGTGCCGAAAAGCGCGGGTCTATTTGAAGTTAATAAATACTGTCAATAATAATACAGATAAATGTACCCGACTCTCAGTTCAATAACTCGCGATTTAGTAATTCCTAGAACTGTTGGTCCACGCAGTTTCTCAGCTCAAGGGGCCAGAGACGGTTGCGACTCTTATCTGAAAAACACCTGCAGCGTAGTGGAAAGGCGCAGTGCGCTGGTATTTACATGCAGAGGTTGCGCAATATTATGTATTCCAATTGGAAACGGTTCAGACGGCCCGGAATTGCGCAGTTTGAAAATGTCGCGGTCCATTAGCGCATCATGCGTTTGGAGAATATATTTTAAACGTAAAAGTATGTTATAAAGGTCTGAATAGAAATATTTTAAAACTGTATTATGCTAGGATAGGTGGAAATGTCAGCCGCTAGCAAGGTTATCACATGCGACTGCAACTGCATACGACTTTTCGGAGAAAATATTCTAAACGTAAAGGTAAGTCATAAAGGTCTGAATATTAATATTTTTCAAGGGTAGAATGTATTTTCTCAGTCATGTACCATTCTTTTGTCGATTGACGACCTTTCAGAGTCACGAAATACAATCAACTATCCGAAAATTGAGGTTAGAGTACCCCATCGGATACACTAACCTGAAATTTTGGATATTTTACTTCGTGAAACTGAAAGGTCGTCAATCGACAAAAGAATGGAACATGACTGAAAAAAGACATTCTGTACTTGAGAAATATTACTATTCTGACATTTATGACTTACTTTTACGTTTAGAATATTTTCTCGAAAAAGTTGTCTGCATTCCCATGACGGCATGCTAAAATACTCAATTCAAACCAACGAGGGCTTCCCGCTTTTACGACCACTTTTGCCGTGGTGGGAGTTGACAGAACTGCGAAACTTAAAATAAGCGTGTATAGGGGATTTCGAATAGGTCAACTTTCGAATAGGCGATCGTTAGAATAGGTGGAAGTTCACTGTTTTTCATTCAAAATTAAAATCTTTTTTTGGTTGAAATATCTGCTGTTACATATCTTGGATTGAAAATTTAACTATTTTTTTGAAAATTTGATTTGGGGAGGGGGGATAAAATATTTTTTTATCTGAAAATGTAACTTTTCCCTTTTTGATTGATAATAATTGAAATTTTTTAGTTAAAAATTCTTATTTTTTGTAGAAAATTAATTTTTCTGGTTAAAATGTTCTCTTTTTTGGTCAAAAATGCAAACTGTTGGGTTGAAAGAGAACTTTTTTGTTGAAAATTTAACTGTTTTACAGAAAATGCGTATTTTGGCTTGAAAGTTCAACAACTTGGACACATTTTTTTTCCTTTCTTGATTGAACCATCTTTTATCTGCTGAAAATTCATATTTTTGGTGGGAAAATTTAACTACTTTGTTAAAAGTTAAACTATTTTGTTTAAAATTCTTTTTTTTTTTTTTGTTGGAGATTCATCATTTTAGTTAAAAATTCCTCTTTTGGGTAGAAAAAAAATATTTTGGGAATGAAAATTCAACTGTTTTGTAGAAAATTCGTCTTTTTGGTTGGAAATTGGTCTTTTTTGGTTGAAAGTTGAATTACGTTGCTGAAAATTCATTTTTTGTTTGCAGTTCCATAATTTTAGTTGAAAAAATTCATCTCTTTGTTTCAAAAATTAGAATGTTTTATTGAATCTATTATTTTTTTCAATCTTTTTTTTTTCTACTGAAATTTTTTTTTTTCATTTTTGGTTGAAAATTGATCTTTTTGTGTATTTTGTTGAAAATTCGCCTTTTTTGGTAAAAAATTAATCTTTTTGGTTCCAAATTTGCTTTATGGTTGAGAATTCATTTTTGTAGGTTGAAAATTAAACTATTTGGTTAAAAATTAAATTATTTTGTTGAAATATATATATATTTTTTAAAGTTCAGTTGCTTTTTTAGGTTGAATTATTAACTATTGTGTTTTTCGTTCAGAATTCTTTTTTTTTAATTGAAACGGTTTTTGGTCGAAGTTAACACTTTTTGTTTGAAAATTCGATTGTTCTGTTGAAAGTTCATCTTTTGTAGGTAGAAAATTCCAGTATTTGGTTAATAATTTAACTATTTTGTTGAAAATGTAATCATTTTGCTGAAAATTCAATTATCTTGATGCAAATTTAATTATTTTGTTAAAAAGTAATAATTTTTGGTCGAAAAATGTTTACTATTTGAACAAAAAAATTCGTCCTTGTGGATTGAAAATTAATCTTTTATGGTAGAAAAGTCATATTTTTTGGTTGAAATAAATAAATTTTTAAATTTTAATAACAAAATTTGTATACCGCTTATGAAAGAGATTCTACATAAAAAAATGTAACAAGTTTAAAATTCTTGTCTTTGAATACTGTCAGAAAAAATAAAAAATTGGCAGAGAAAAATCTGAGAAAAGTCTGGGAATTTTGAAAATGAAGTTTTTTCGGCCTCCCTGAATATGCAAATTAAAAGTGGTTTCATATATTTTATTACTCTTATTCTGAGATGGAACAGGGAATTTGTCAAAAAATAATAATTCTCACGTGGAATAGGAATTTTTCAAAAGAATTACAATAATTGTGACTATTGTGATTTGAAACAGGGAATTTCCGTAGAATGATAATTTTAAATTTTCGAACAGGTAATTTCTTTAAAGAATTATTATTTGACTTGGAACAGGGAATTTTTGTCTTGGAATAGGGAAATTTTGACATGGAACGGCAACTTTGAAAAATAATTTTAATTCTCATTTAGAAGAAGAGAATTTAAAAGAATCCCTGCTCAAATTCAGAATTATAATTTTTTTTTAAATCCCTGCTCAAATTCAGAATTGTCATTCTGTTACAAAGTTCTCTTCCAAATCAGAATTGTAATTCTGCCGTCCAAGGTAAGAGTTACGTAAGTTACTTTGCGGTTTCGGGTTATTCTCTTAAACCTGACAATGAAAAAAACGACCTTAGGGACAAAGTCACTTATGTATCTTTTTACTTTGGAAGGCAGAATTATTATGACCAAAAATTTATTTATTTAATTTGTTATAATTTCAGCAAGGTCAGAAGAAAAAACTACTTTTTTTGTTGCTTGAAAACGCCGTAAATGTGCATTTGTTTATACAATAAACAAATTTTGATGGGTGGCAAAAATGTTTTCAAAAAACATTATTGGCAATATAATTTTAGCAAGGTCAGAAGAAAAAACGATTTCTTTAACTTGAAGACGCCGTAAATGTACATTTGTTTATATAATTTGTTTATAAAATAAACTAATATTGATGAGTGGCCGAATTTTTTTCAGAAAACGTCATTGGCAATATAATTGCAACAATGCCAGAAGAAAACACGGTTTCTTTTCCCCTAAAAACTCCCAAAATGTGAATTTGTTTATATAATTTGTTTATAAAATAAACAAATAACATTTAATCTTTAATTGTAATGGCCACGTATCATCCTAACGATGAAAGCAGGCGATTTAAGAGCATAAATACTTCGAAGGCGAAAAACCCCTAATGTCGAGTATTTTTTAATACAATTTGTTTATAACAATTAACATTGCAGGTTAACAATTCTGTTATCTTTCTTATACCCCTGTGCATTAAATCCAAGGGACCAGAAGTATAAGAAAAATTTTGTCTAGAAGATAAAAAATGAAATTTAAAAAATTGATATTTTTTCCGCTGTTTGCATTAACATAAATATTAAATAAACAAAAAAATAAATAATCTACTGTCAACATTTTTTGAAAAATTTAGTCCTGAATTTCAAAAAAAAAATTCTAAAATTGGTGCATAATTGGGCTCTAAATGTCATTTTGAACCTCGTTTTTCGATTTCATCCCACTGTGCGCCGTGCCGCCAGAGTACTGTTTTCGAAGGCCTAGCGGCGCCAGATCGCTTTCTTATCGCGTGAAAAATTATTCTACGCAGTATTAAGAGTTTAATTTGAAGACAGTATGAACTTTATATCAACAATACTTTATAAAAATATATTTATCGCAATTGATCATAGATTCTATTATTATTCGGAATTTCCTGACTACAGTGACGCACATTTGTTGAACTTTCCCAACTTGTAAATTGATTCTGTTGACCGAACTCATTTTAAATTGCGTAGATTAATCCATCCTCAAGTCACAAAATTATTTGCCATTCAAATATGTTGTTTTACAGATGTGCTTGAAGTTGTGAACGTTCAAATGAACGAAATTTTTTACTGATGACTTTGTAAACCAGGAAAAGTGCTCAAATGTTTGTTCACTAATATTGGAAATAATTTATTATTGAAACATAATTAGAATGCATATTTTAAATTGCACTTGCAGCAATATTTATAAGTAAAATAGAAATCGGGAAAAATATTTCGTTCATTTGAACGTTCGGAACTTCAGGTACATGTTTTACAGCGGAAATAAGACTTTCTGAATTTGATACAATTCCTTGTCCTCTTTCAAAATTCGTTAGAAAATTTAAAAAAGTTCGAAAGTGACAATATGGCAACTTTTTTGGGAAAATATGCAAAGTCAATTTATTCAAAATTTCGCAGTTTTTTCTCTTGATTTTTCCTTGATTCGCCCTCACATTAAGAGTATATTTCATGATATTCTGCCGGGTGCCCGCGCCTTGGTGAGAAGTGAGCATTTTTTTGTCTGAAAAACAAAAATTCACGTTTTTTTTCCAAAAAGACACAAGATACGAAAAAAGTCAAAGGAATAAACTTTTATCGCTACCAAAGATCTAGAAAAATGTTTCTTGACACTTTTTTCTATCTCCGTTATTTTTGAGATTTTTGTGAAAATATGTATAAAATCCTTCAAGATTTTTTTTTCAGCAATAAAATTTTATGGTGGCATAAATAAAGAAAGAAGAATATAAATTAACAGTTTCAATAACTTTTTCATGAAACTTTTTCCTTTAAAGTAGGCATTTTTGAAATAGTCGATACTCTCCATTTTTTCTAACTTCATTATTTTCCCACAAAAACGTTGGTACGACTGTTAAATTACACTAGTGTCCCGTTATACTGGTTCCCGATATACAGGATAAGGTTAATCGTGTCGTCTGCTTCAGTCAATTTGAAAATTTTCCATCTTAGATTTTTATTTTTAAGCTTACATTTTTAATGTAAGCTTTTTAGTGATGTTTTAACTATTTGAAATGAAAATAATTTAACTTCTAATTTACGAAGTGTTCAGTTAAAAAAATGTTAATTTTTCAATTTTCAATGTTTCTAGCTTAAAATTGCTTAAAATAATAAACTTTTAAAAATTTTTAAGTGCATTGAATGACTCTTTAATTTAGAGCATTGAAAGTGATAACGTGGATTTATATTTTTGGAGTTGAATCTGAATCTTTGAACTCTATAATTTAAAAAAGTTAAAAATTGTTAATTTCGCACTTTATCTGCATTTCATTTTAAATTGTTTAATTGGAAAGTGTTAGTACCTTCCATTTTATACGTGTAAATTATTGAGCATTCGAATGCAAAATTTTTGAATTAAAAAGCTTTTAAACTTCAATTTAAAAAGTTTAAAATTCAGGAGTTCCACTTTTAGTACTTTAATTTGTAGTTTATTTTTTATTGCTTCAAATGGAAAAATGTTTAACTTTAGAGTTCGAATTTTTCCATTTTATTGACCCTGAAAAATGTTTGCGAACCGAGAAAAAACCGGGAATTTTTTTCATCGATTAAAATGACCACCTTCATATATTTACGTACATACTTTAAAATCAGTATTTTCATAAAGTTTGATTTTCGAGCTCAAATATTTTCACCATTTTCACTTTCATTATGGTATTATAAAATCGAAATGGTAAAAATACAAAGAAAATATTTTTTGGGACAAAACTCCAACAGAAATGGTTCATATGGCACTGATTGTTTATGGTTTGGAGAGTCCCGAGATAGTGTGAAGACCATTGAGGGTAACCCCGAAACGGGCAGTATAGCGGGACTCTTGTGTAAATACTTTTTGGCTTTTCATCAAAACATAAAATTGTATTATTGACAAAGAAATAAATCTCCTAGCATTTTACACAATTTCCTCAAAAATCTGAAAAAGAAACAATTTTTTTTTTTACTTTTTCCATATCGTGTATCGTTTTGGCAAAAAATGTGCATTTTCATTTTTTAAACAAACAAAAAGTCTCTCTTTTCGCCAAAGCGCTGGAACAGGGCAGAATATGATCAACTATACTCTTGACATTAGGACGAATCTAGAAAAAAGTCGAGGGAGAAAAAACGATGGACTTTTGAATAGACTTTGAATATTATTAGAAAAACCGCCGGATGAGATGGAGAAGAGGGGATTGAAAAAGGTAGACATAAATTTAGATTAACCGAGAGATAGAAAAATATTGGCGTGGATAGTTAAAGGATAGGATGAGATAGAGAAGAGGATATTGAAAAAGATAGACGTAAATTTAGAATGACAAAGAGATAGAAAAAGGTAGACGTTGATAGACGTAGGATACGATGAGATAGAGAAGAGGAGATTAAAAAAGATAGATGGGATTTGAGATTGTCAGAGATAGAAAAGTATTGACATGGTTAGATAAAGGAAAGGATGAGATAGAGGAGAGGGTATTAAAAAAGACGTGAATTTAGATTGAAAAATAGATAGAAAAATATAGACTTTGATAGATGTATGAGGTAGAGAAGAGGATATTAAAAAAGATAGGCAGAAATTTAAATTAACCGAGAGATAGAAAAATATTGGCGTGGATAGGTAAAGGATAGGATGAGATAGAGAAGAGGATATTAAAAAAGGTAGACGTGAATTTAGATTAAAAAATAGACCAAAATATAAACTTCTATAGATGAATGATAAGATGAGAAAGGTAAGAAGATATTAAAAAAGATAGACGTGAATTTAGATTGACAAAGAGATAGTAAAAGATTGACGTGGATAGACAAAGGATAGGATGAGATAGAGAAGAGGGTATAGAAAAAGATAGACTTTGATAGATGTAGCATACGATGAGATAGGAAAGAGGAGATTAAAAAAGATAGATGGGAATTTAGGTTGACAGAGAGATAGAAAAATGTTGACGTGGATAGATCAAGGATAGGATAAGACAGAATTTTCTCAATATTTGTTGCTTCATGTGAGGATTAACGAATTCACAATAATTACCATAAATTTCCAGAAACTTATAAATAAATTTTAAATTAAAAATTATAAATAAATAAATTTCAAGATATTTCTGGTAAGTTTCAAGTAATTTTCAAGAGTTAAATTTGCGAAGTTATACTATACGTTTCCGTCATTTCTATGAAAAAACCGCTACGTCATTTTTTTTGACGACATTACTGCCAAAAATGATTTGATCTTCCCACTCAGAATTATAATTTTTGTCTCAAAAATTCGCTGTTGCAAATCACTAATCTTTGAAATATTTAAAAAAAAAATTGAAATCATTGAAATCTTTTAAATTGACCGAGAAAATTAACAATCGACCGGGAATTTAAAGTCATCCGTCGATTAGACACTGAAGGGTGGTCCAAAAAACATCAGGTTTCGAATTTCTGAAATGGTTTTCGCACCATTGCATTCATTTCCTATCGAAAAATAGCATATTTTTTTTAATAGAATTTTTAATTAATATTTAGAGGTGCCATAAAGCTGCTACAGTTTAATAGTTTCAAATCGGAAGGTAAGCGCTTGTTGCAATCTTTTAGATTGTTCTAGAATTCTCGTGTTATTTATTTAAATGAAACGTTCGTTCCGCAACACTGCTCCGACCCAGGTTGCTGATCAATCTCTCTAGCGATCACCCCACGTGAAGAGCCTCACAAAATTGTTATGTGTGGTTCCCCACTTGGGTCCATTAGTATCCAAGGTCTTTGTTTCAGGCGTCATTCACTCTACTGTCACTCTGCTTATAAACCATTTGTCGCCACACGTTTCTGTCCTGGCATACTTCTCTAGCTTCCTTCACGTCCATGCATTTTTTCATGCAAGCTCTCGTGTTTCTATGGCTTCTTATGTCTCTTCGGATTAATGTTTCATTCACAGATTCTAACCATTCTTTCGGCGGGTCTACCTCTGGGCATTCTGCTATTTACTTTAATATTGATTATACTAATTACCTGCATATTGAATTCTGGCCTCGGACTTATCACACTATTGATACTATTTTTGAGCGGTGACACTATTTTGCTACTATTTCGAAAAAATGACACTATTTCCTCACCATTTTCAGCTGATGCCACAATTTCTGTCTTTTTCCTTGAAAAATATCTTCGAACTTCTTCGCTAATTGGCTAAAATAATATATCCGCCATCTCAACGAATCACAACATACTGGAAAATTGTAATGGCAGATCTTGGACCCTGCATAAATTACGTATAGTTTTTTTTCTGAAATTGTAACCACGTACGTCCTTTTTCAGGGTCCGTAAAAAATACATCAATTTTTAATGAAGTAGAATTTGCAACCAAGAAGATTAATTTTCTTCCAGAAAAGATGAATTTTTAACCAAATACATGAATTTTTAACCAAGTAGTTGAATTTTCAACGAAGATGAAATTTCTACCAGAAAAGATGAATTTTAAACAAAAGACATAATTTTTAACCAAATAGTTGAATTTACAATCAAGAGAATTAATTTTTTGTCAAAAAAGATGATTTTTTAAACAAATAGTTGAATTTTCAACCAAGAAGATAAATTTTCAACAAAAGACTCAAATTTTTAATCAAATAGTTCAATTTTCAAGCAGAAAGTTTAATTTTCTACCAGAAAAGATGAATTTTCAATAAAAGACTTAAATTTTTAACAAAATAGTTGAATTTTCAACCAGGAAGATTAGTTTTCTACCAGAAAAGACGAATTCTCAACAAAATATATAAATTTTTAACGAAATAGTGGAATTTTCAACCAGAAAAGACGAATTTTCAACCAAATACATACATTTTTAACGAAATAGTAAAATTTTCAAGCAATAAGATTAATTTTCCACCATAAAATACGAAATTTCATCAAAAGACTTACATTTTTAACCAAATAGTTGAATTTTTAAACTAAAAAATGGAGCGGTTAAATTTTCATTTAGGAAAATTAATGTAGTATAAAAAAAAATTTCTACAAAACGAAAATGTTGTACCAAACATTAATTTTCAACAAACAAAAGAAAACGAATTTTCAACTAAAATTGTGTATCTTTTAAAAAAGTGAACTTTTTAGAAAGTATTTTAACTTTCAACCAAGGAGTTGAATTTTACACCTAAAAAGATGAATTGTGATCAAAAAATGTAATACTTGATATTTCAACAATAAAAGATTTTTTGTTTGTTTTATTAAACCAACAAAAACGAATTTTCAACAAAATACCTGAATCCTTGAATAGAACAGATTTATTTTCGACTAAACAGTTGCATTTTATCAAAAAAATTGATATTCTGCCAAAAAAGACGAATTTTCATCAAAATACATTAATTTTCAACCAAATAGTTAAATTCGCCACCAAATTCTTGATTTTTCAAGCCACCTGGTAAGAAGAGAAGAATTCAAAAAAATTCAGAATCTGAATTCCCATTAATACGTGAATTTTCCTTCATCGAAAGTTCCACCAACGAGTAGAAAAAAAAGCAAAACCTATTTCTTTTAATTGACTTATAAAAATTTAATGGAAGTGTATTGGGAGGAATCAAAAAATTAAGGAATACAAAAGAAAGAATAGAAAGAAAGAGAATAATGTCACTTTGAAAATGCAAAAGCTAGTCTTTTTAATCCGCTCAGAAAAATTTAATGAAAGCGTATTGGAAGGAATTAAAAAGTGGAGAAATGTCAAAGAAAGAATAGAAAGGAATAGAATAATGTAAGTTTTAAGTTGAAACTGTGAATTGAAATAAATGCATTTTTTAAATAAATAAGTATTGTATTTGGGTAAATTATGTGAACATTTTTTTATTAATCTATCGAACAGAAACATATTTTGACGGATTTCATATGAAATCTGTCTTGAAACACGCACTACTGCTGTGCAAATTTGCATGGGTTGCACAGCCACACAAAAAAAGTATACTGAGTCAAAAAAAACGATCTATATAAGATTGTAGTAATATTGTTCCAGCATAGTCGAAATCCAAATTTTTTTAATTTTCTGCTTACCATTTTTTTTTTTAATTTGAATTTTTGGTTTAGGTTAAATTTTTTCAACTTGACTGCTAAACATCTGAAATCGTTTTTAGGGTTAAGACAATATAAAATATTATTATTACAATCACTCCATCGTTATGGTAGGCAAAAAAATTGAAATTTCCAAACTTATATTCCACAAAAACGAATAGAAAATATCCAAGTGCAGATATTTTGTGGACAGATTAGAAGGAATTAAAATAATCGAAAATGAAGCATGACAGAATGAAATTAAAAATAACCAGGACAAAAAAATTGAAATTTCCAAACTTATGTTGCACACGGAGGAATAGAAACCATGTAAGCGCACACATTTTGTGGACGGATTAGAAAGAATTAAATTAATCGAAAATACAGCATGTCAGTATGGAATTGAAAATAACCATGAGAGGTGTGTCTACTGCCGCATTAAGAGGAATTAAAAAAATGGAAAATATGTTCGCCTGCATGGCACACAACACAAGTGGCAATCGTTAAGAAAATAGAAAAGAATTGGTTTCGTAAATAAACCTATTCTTTCGTTGGGCACTTCTCCCGATGGAAAATTAGCACATTCAAAAAAATTAAATAATGTTCACTCTTTCGTTTATATCTGAAAATATTAATTTTTCTCTATTATTCTCTTCTTACCGGGCAGAAAGACGAATTTTCAATAAACAGTAACATTTGCAACCAAGAAGTATGACTTTTTCAAGAAACTATTCAATTTTCAATAAAATAATTCAATTTTGAACCAAGTAGACTTGTCAGCCGAAAAGAATGAATTTTCTACCAAAAATAGTTAGAATTTTCTTATTGGGTTCAATTAATTCAGTTCGCATTTAAAAGAAAAAACGACAAAAATAAATAAGAATGTTGATACTTTATAAAGTAAAGGCTAACATTTTGACTAAACATTGAAATTTTACTTAAAAAATAAAGTTATTTTTCCATTGCACCCTTTTTTATTTCGGACTATACATTATACATTTTTTTGCTATTGAATGTTAATATTGATTTTTTATTAGAACTAATTAATTACAAATACTGTATTATATGTGTTTCTTCGAAAAATGCTTTTAATTAATGGAAAGTGCATGAGAAAACCATTACTGCAACTACAGTAACAATTTTTTTATTGATATCGAGAGAGTTTAAATCACCAAAATGGTCCTATCTATAAAAACAAAAAAATTACACCCCCTTTTTCTCGGTAAATATGTGTCATAATAAAAAAAAATCATAAAAAGGTTTCGGGTATTTCAGAAATAATGCCCCATATCAATTGAACATATCTTATAAAATTCGACAATTGAATGCTGTTTTACTCTCAGAAATAATGAATGTATGTTCCAATATGCGATTCGTTTACAGAAAATAAACCATGGTGGTATTTTGGTGATCAGGACGGGAAACAACATAATATTTTAATCAAAAACAAAGATTTGTTTTTAATTTTATCAAAGAATAACATGAATACCAATAAACAGGAATATCAGTTTATCATTATAAGTTCCAATCGTGCTAAAAAACAAATAACAATTCTATAGCTCCCAACTCCTTGACTAAAATCATTTGATTGTTTTTTTTCTTTTCATTACAGAAATGGAGAGCCGAACCGTCGTTAAGGTTAATTTTAGTTGCCTGCGGCTATCGCGTACAATACGCACAGAAACTACACAAGCTGCCCAACGTGAAGTTCAATACAGTTATGCTCGCAACGTTTTAAATTACACACAATCGAACGTTTTGGTTGCAGGACAATCAATTGTCAGGACTCAAGGTTCCGAAAACTGCAGTTCGCCTTTGCAAGAGCAGGCCCCTCCAGTAGATTCTGCGAAACATGATGAATTCGATAACAAAACTATAATTTTGAGCTCAGACGACGAAGGTTCAGAAAAGAATGACACTCAGGAAGGTTTGTTCGGCGAGAATAACAACAAATACTATCATGAGTGCAATCCTGATGATGGTGCATTAAGCGACGCATCAACAGTCCCCGGGTCGGTTCACGCCTTCAAGCTTTATGATGATGACTGTCCTTCACCGGAAGACATTCAAATGCCTGAAATAACTTCTACCGAACCAGTAAATATCGTAGACTATTCGCCTTCCCTCGACGTCGAGGATCAATTAAATAATAAAACTGAAGAAAGCTCCACTCGTGAAAGAAGATCTTCGGGAAAACCGACCATCATTGCGAATGAAGTATGTCCCCAAAAAGTTTTAGTTTACAGAGAACCTGTGATCAAAGATGTTGACGAAACCAGTAATGAATTTCTTGGTTTCAATTCTCAAGAAAAAGAGGAAAGTACTTTACGCAATTTACGCTTTGTCAAAGTCGAAAATGAAGCTGGGGAGTTAACTTCTGCTACAGAAGGCAAGATTGAAGATCTATTAAGTATTTCTACAAGCTCAACGGAGTCGAAAGATTTGTTTGGAAGTCCAGCAAGATTCACACCAATATTTCCAGAAAAATTTTCAGCAAGAAGATTGGATTTGACAACACTTGAGAATTTTTCGAATTTTCATGACTTGAATAAAACCGTTGACACTGATCCAATCGTTTATAAGTTTCCAGGCATGATTCGCGACATATGTGTCGATGAACGATCAGAGTCACCTGATTCCTTTTCCTATTTGAGGAATGACCTTCCGAACCAAGTGGAACCATTTGCAACAGTTGTCCCTGCAAGAAATATTGTTAGATCTTCCGTTGTGAATCCGCTTTCTGAACCAAAAGGATCTGGGTATTCAGTGCTGAATCCAGCCTTTATGAAATTGAGTATAAAGAATCCCGCAGAACTGAGAAAGTTGAAGAGGAGACTAAAAAACATGCGTAGGCAGCTGAGTGGTAAACAAAAACTGAAGCTTAAGGAAAAAGGCAGCAAATCTTCGCCTGTTGAATCCATTGCTACAGAATCGGCGTTGAATACTCCGAGAACAAGATCAAAAGCCGCGGAACTGAGAAAGTTGAAGAGGAGTCGAAAAAACATGCGTAGGCGGCTGAGTCGTAAACAAAAACGGAAGATTAAGAAAAAAATTAGCAAATCTTCGCCTGTTAAATCCGTTGCTACAGAGTTGGTATTGAATACTCCGAGAACAAGGTTAACAGCCGCAGAAATTATCGAAAGAAGAAAAAGGAGAGCAAATTTAAGAGATGCCGACAGCCCTAAGGAATTGATTATGGACCAAGGACCAAGGAATCAGCACCTTACAAGATCGTTTACACGGTCCTTGAATTCTGTCGTGCATCCTCGTCAGACACGTCTCTCGTTGAAAGAAGTTAGAATCATTCTTCCTCCTTTAGAATATTCTTCTTTTAAGAAGAATTTCGAAAATGAGAGACAGACCCCAGATTCAAATTTCAATTCTTCGTTGGTTCCAGAAACGAATGTGAGCTCCTGCGATTTTGAAGAATATGAACATCTAAAATTAAGCGACTCGATTTCATTTAGGGATTCTAATGATGACAGTAATTTCACCGATGAAAAGTTGTTAGAGGAAGGAAGATCACTTGGGTGGAATACTGATTCGCCTGAGGAAACAATCAAGGTCCGAAGCTCGGTCAGAATTCGAAAATCCGCTGAAAAGAGTTCCCCACGTGCGATACTTAGGAGTAGAGCGTCTATAAGACATCATCCTCAAATTAGAGAAGTAAGTAAAAAGGTTACTTTCTCGCCAGATATTACTCTTTATTATATAAAAAAATAATTATCGTTTGTTTGAGCAGTATTCTTAATGGGGCGTAGCGTAAAATACAAATTTCAGAAAGTGAAAGATCCTGGGGTCATATTATTTTCCTTTCTACATTGAAAGCAACTATAACATTTTTTTCCGGTAAAAAAATAATTTCTGATCAATTTTGCCAAAGCTGCCCTGATAATCCGAAAAAAAAACATTTTTATTGATTTACTCTCTATGAAATACAGCTTTTTGTTGTATTAATTTTTTTATTGAAAGAACCCTACTCGAGAAGAATCAAAAAAAGAGAATAGAGAAAATTTGTGGTATTTTTCAAAATCAGTGGGAATTTTTAATTTTACTTACTAATGGACTACATGAAATGAAAAAAATAAATAACCATTTTCGACCCTTCAAAAAACGATGGGGTAGTTTCAGGTTGTTGTAAATAATTTCACAAAGATTTTGAAAATAGGAAACTTTCCCTGGACGAAAATCTTTTAAAAATAAGTACGAAAAAATACGAACAATTTTACAAGGAAATACAAATAAATACAATAAATTACCATGAAAATTAAAGGAAATTAGAACCTTAGTCCGTTATTTGGATGAAGTTTGTATTTTTTTGTTATATTGTAGTTTTAATATTTTACAATAAACTAGTATACAAGAGTTTACCATTTTTGGTATTACAAAAAATATTTTACGTTTAAAATATAGAATATTAAGATGCAATAATCTATTTAAAAAATGAATAAAAAAATAAGTTTTAAGGTAATTATCGTGCCGAAAATCAGGTCTCTGAAAACAAATATTTCCATGATTTTAAGAATTGGAGTAATATTATCAGTCATTTCTTGTGAAAGAAATTATTTTTTTATGAAATATAATTATTTTATCAATACTTTTTATAACTGAATTTTTTCCTACAGTACTTTCTTACCAATTTAAAAAAAATGGTTGGAATGTAATAAATCATGATTTATTTTTTTGGAAACAAATATTCCCCACAACTCTACTGTTCCCAATATGAAAAATAAGTGAATAATATTCAAAAATGGAAACAATAGAGTTGTAGAGAATTTTTTCTCCGAAAAAAAGCCGTAATTTATTAAAATTAATCTATTTTTTGAAAAATGGTTAGGAGCGATAGTAAGATGAAATTAAATTACAAAACACTTTGCTAAAATAAATTTTTTTGTCATTTTCAAAATTTTTCTTCAAAAATAATGTTTTTTATTTGAAATATCATCATCAGTAACATTATTTTTATTCTAAAAATCATAGAAAAACTTTTTGTCAGAGATATGATTTTTGGCACGACACTACCTTAATTAAAAATAAGCTTCTTTCAATTTTCGAAAAAATATTGTGTTTAAAACAAAGTACATACATTGTTTGAATAATAGACCAAAGTTCCAGTTTCTTGTAATTTCTGTTATAATTTATTGTATTTTTTGTAGCTTCCAGTGAAAATGTTTGCATTTCTTATAACTTTTCTGCAAACGTTTTTCTACTGGGGATTCAAAGGAAATTTTAAACTTGAATTAAAAAATATAAGTTTTGAGAAATTTTAAATAACTAAGCAAAAATTTATATTTTTTGTGGAGTTCACTAGTAATTAAAATAAAAAATGCCCATTTTGAAATTTGTATTTTACACCAGGCTCTAATTATTAGGAAATACAATTATTTCGTTATTTATAAAATGTGCATTTTGAGGAGTGCTTCATGCGTCGCACTTTATCGTGTAATTTTTGGTACAAGAAAGTAATCTCAGTAAAAATTTGATAGTCTCGAGACCAATGAATGTAGAGATTTTTGACACTGGTGTCAAATCGATTTGAGTAAAGTGGCAAATGATAATGTCGACTGTACTTTGTGATACGTGATAAGTTCTTCATTAGAAAGCCTAGATATATGCACTACATATCGACGATAAGGCTACAGTATTGTTTTTTTAAAGTTCTGGATATCTAGTTTCCAAAATGACTTAATTTAATATCCAGATTTTTCATTTAAAATGTATTTTTTATCATGTATATTTAGTCCGAAAAAGTTGAATGTTATGCATTTTTATTAAGGCAGATTAGTGAAAGAGTTTAAGCATTATAACTATTATAATTGAGAAAGAGAACTAATTGTAGACTTAATGACAACTCTAAACGCACGTTTTCAATAGTTTACGAGATTATTCTGACAAAAAAATAAATATTTATTTAAGTACGGGCCGTACTTTTAGTCAGTATTTAGTTAATATATAGAGAAACAATATGCATTCCTAGAAGAATACTTTTTGCATAGCAAACAGTATTGAAGAAAACTAATAAGACGATCAGTGAAAAGACAGTTCTCTTTTTTATTTAATTTTTTGAGTATTGTTCATTTATCTATTAAAAGAGTCGAGATTAACACTACATACCTAAAAAGACTAGATTGAAAAGTACCTGTTAATACGTTAAATAGGCAGCCATCGGAAGACTGTGTTATATTTTAGATAATAATAAAAAGAACATGTTTATAATTTTGCACGAATTAGTGTACGCACGCCTCCTCAGAACCAAGTTTCACTTCAAAGAGCAGGCGAAAGTTTCTTCCCTAGAAATTATGTTTTGGAGAAGCCTCCCCTTTCAAAATAACTCGATATTTGTTATTTTTGATCAATTTATGTGATTTTTTTCGAAAGCAACAAGTAATAAGTAAAGTTGTCTCTGATAAAAACGTTTAATTTTGCGTCCAAAAAAAGTTTGTGACTAATATTGATTGACGTTCCCCTCCCTTTTAGATTTTGAAAAATGTGTGTGTATGCAAATGAATTAAAGCAGATTACACAAATTGAAGAATCGAAATATTTTAACTGTTTTGTTTCAGTGCAACAACTCGATGAATTTCTCATTCACTAATGTCATGAAAAAAAAAACATTTATTGTATTAATACATTAGAAATACATAAAGTAACAATAAAGGATTTGTACATTTTCGCTAAATGACGATTTTCTTTTCCAAGCACAAGCGTTAAAGAAGACAGTGAAAAGTGCTGATGCAATACATACAAAATAAGTTTTGAATAAAACATGCGATCTATGATAAAGTTCCACAAAAAGAAGCCTGCAATAAGAGACTATAACTGATATTCCGTAAGAGCTAGAGTCAATTATTTTTTTAGTTTTAAAGATAATTGAATCCACTTTTATTAATTTTCATACAACTTTCATGTAGGATGTATAGGGGACAAGATATTATTCGAAAACAAAAAGATTTAACGTTTTTTTTACTGAAAAATCTCTTTAAGACTTCATAACTATTTAGGCTAGAACCTTTCTTTTAAACTGTTCGGAAAGCTGTGATTTTTTTGCTTTTTAGAAATTTTACGAAAAATGCACCAAAATCGTAGAATTAAAAAAATCTGATGTCTTTCACACATTTTTCAAAATATAAAAGGGAGGGAAAAGTCAATAAATATTAATCACGTGGAAACATTTTTTGGGCGCAAAATTGAAAGTTTTTATCAGAGAAAACTTTACTTATTACTTGATCCCAATGGTTTTTTTTTTAAATAATCGGTAAAAAATACTCGGGAGCATTCCCAAAACATAATTTTTAAGGTACAAACTTTAGCCTGCTCTTTTAAGTGAAACATTGTTCTGAGGAGGCGTGTACGAGTATAACAAATGTACAGCTATATTAAACTAAGTAATTCTACGTTCAAGCTATACAAAAATAAAAACCGTTTTTGTGACAATTATATTCAATGTTATATCTGATTATATCTAGTCCGGGAAGATTTCCGCAACGGATTTTTTGTTATTTTACCCACAATTATTTTTAAAATGCATGAAATATTTACGATCGTTAAAAGCTAATCAGAAAAAAAAATTTTCTTGGATATACATAAAGATTTGGTTGAATCAAACAAATTTTGGTTAATTCAACCAAATCTTTTTTTGTCCATATAATTAGCATATTGCATATTCTATAGTTGAACCAACAAAAATTTTGTTGATTCAACCAAATCGTTTTCTGAGTGTATAAAAGCAATTATAATACATATACTTGCATACTTTCTTTTCTATTAATAAACATTATTTAAATACGTGATTAATTTAACGGAACTCACTTCCATTTCTCAATCCTTTTATTTGATTGTTCTAATATATGGGTGTGATTTTATAGTCTATAGTTTCAAATGAAAATTGAAGTTTATCATTCAATTCTACCTTGTAACGAAATAAAAAATTTGGAAATCTCCAACGATATCTTTTGATTACATAAAAAAGTTGACCATTTTGTTTATTCTAAATATATTTATTCGATGCTTTCGATTCTATTTTTCACAAATTTAAACAAAATAAATAATAAATTAAAATAAAAAATTATTTTTATAATTTGGGGACCATCTTTTCTACATATCTAATAAAAAATATATTTTGTTTTTTTAATCTGAATACTTATATAATTTTACATTCTTCAAGTGTTCAATTTTAGATGTAGAATGTTGATGACATTTTACACATTTGAAATATGCGATTTTACAATTCATGTTCATAATTCTACTACATACTTTAATTTGATGAACAACTTTTCTTACAACTCTAGTAACTTCAAATTTTGTATAATTTATTTATTTGTGTACATAAATTAAAAAAACTTCATAAATATTCAGTATGGCGAAATACATAATTATCATATTCACAAAAGTTAAGCATCCATCTCACCCATTTTTTTAAATACACAACTTTGCTATCTATAAAACAAATTTAAGTTCAAAATATTTTGGTAGGATTTAAAAAAATGTTATTACATTTTTATTATTGTTGAAATTCTTCGTCACACGGAATATATTTTATTTTGTTTAACTAGTGAAATTTTATTAATTTTTAATTTGGAATGTAACTGAGAACAGGGCTTTAGAGCCCTAGCTACAATAGAATAAGAAAAAATTCACTATTTAAACCAAGTAAAAACTTAAATGGGCCAGCCATATGTGCCCTTATATTTTGAACCACTTCCCAAAATTTCAGCACAATATATTAGTCACATTCCCTTAATAAAATGTGTGAAAATTTCCATGACACAAAATTTTAAACATTGAATATAAATATTTCTCAAAATTGCCTGAATGATTTTATGTATCATCTTCTTTTTGGTTCTCCATACTATAGGTTTTGAAATAAAATCAGAAGTGTGAATTTGAAGAACAATTCACTTCCACACTAATTGAGGTATATCGAGTTGAAAATTTGGGAAATTAAATCAAGGATACCAGGGAACGTTTGTGTCCTAAGTTTTTAGAATTAAAAAAAATGATTTAAAAAATTGTATTTGTAAGTCTAAAGTTGATGATCATGAAGGTTAGAATCAAGAAGTATGATATGGCCTTAAATTAAGTAACTAGTTTAGTATCCTAAACCGTGGCAGAGTCGGAGGACTCTTCTGTTAAAAATTCGAATTGTTTGTTTAAAAGTCGTCTTCTTGCGTTAAAAATTCATCTACTTTAGTAGAATTTGCATATTTTTGGTTCAATCGGTTTCGGCTGAAAATTCAACTTTGTGGTTGAAAATTCATCTTTCTTGATCGAATTCAGCTATTTTTGGTTGAAAATTCATCTGTTTGGTTGAAAATTTAACGTTTTCGTTGAAAATTAATTTTTTTACTGATAATTTAACTATTCTTTTTTAACTTTAAATGTTCGTTTTTTTCTCTTTAAAAATTCATCTTTTTGGGTTGAAAATTCGACTACTTAGTACTGAGTTGAAAGTGGAACTACTTTGTTAAAAATGCATTTTTGTTGATGATTCAGCATTTTGATTGAAAAACCTTTTTTTGTTTTGTATTTTATTTAAAATTAATTTTTTTAACTGAAAATTTAACTTTTCTATGGTTTGGTTGAAAATACCTTAAATTCAAATATTTGGTTGAAAATGTACTTCTTTGGTTGAAAATTCAACTATACTTCTTGGTTGAAAATTTAAATATTCCGTTTTTTTTCTCGAAAATTGATCTTTTTTATAGAATTTTAATCTTCTCGATTGGAAATTCGTCTGTCCGGTTGAAAATTTAACTATTTCATTGAAAATTAATTTTTCTGTGGAAAATCTTACTATTCTGAGTTTAAAATTCATCCGTTTTAGGTGAAAATACTTCGTTTTTGGCAAAAAAAAGCAATCTCATTAGTTGAAACTTCATCTTTTTAGTTAAAAATTCAATTATTTGGTTCAAAAACTCGTCTTTTTGGGTCGAAAATTAAATTTTTTTGGCAGAAAGTTTGTCCTAATGGTTTGAAAATTCAACTCTTGTTAAAAATTTCCTTTTTTGGTTTGAAAATTAGTCTATTTTGGTTGAAGGTTCAACTAATTTTTTGAAAATTCGTATTATGGATTAATTCAACTCTTTTTGATTTAAAAATAAAACATTTTTAGTGGATATCAACTACTACACTTTTCGTCGAGAATTCATTTTTTTAAATCGAAGATTCATCATTTTGGTTGGGAATTTAAGTATTTCCTTGAAAATTATTTGTTTGAACTGAACATTTAATTCTTCCAGTTTTTCTTTCAGATTGACCTTTATAAATTGGAAACTTAACTATGTGGTTGAAAATTCATAAATTTTGTTGACAATTAATCTTATTGATTGAAAATTAATTTTTTTAACTGAAAATTTAAATATTCTATTTTTGTCAAAAAATGGTTCTCGATAGAACTCTTGTTTGAAAATTCGTTTATTTTATTCAAAATTTATTTTTCCAACTGAAAATGGAACTATTATATTCTTTGTAGAAAATTTATGTTCTTCAGATGAAAATTCATTTATTTTGTTCAAAAAGTCGTCTTTTTGAGTTGAAAATTTAATTATTTTGTTAGAAACTTGGCCTTTTTGAATCGATAATTCAACGTTTTGGATAACATTTTTTTTCTTTATTGGCTGAAAATCTTGTTGTTTAAAAATTCTACCCGTTTCTTCGAAATTCCTCTTTTTGTTTTCAACATTAGTCTGTTTTTCTTGAGGATTTAGTTGATTTGTTGAAAATTCGTACTTTTCGGTTTATTTCAACTGGTTCTGATTGAAAAAAAAAACTATTTTTTGTGGAAATAACTACAACACTTTTCAATGAGAATTCATTTTTTGGATCAAAGCTTCATTACTTCGGTAGAAAATTTAACTATTTTGTTGAAAAATCCTTTTATCTCCGTTGAAAATTAATTGCTTCAACTGAAAATTGAATTCTTCCATTTCTTGTTCAAAATCGATATTTTTAGTCGAAAACTTAACTATTTGGATGATAATTCATGTATATTACGTATGTCTAACGTATTTTGCGGATGGCCTCTTGAAAAATCCTGTGTGACACCAATGTTACTAAAAGTGGCTCAAATAAATTTAGAAACGAACATTTGTTTCACATTAACATTATTGATCTCCTAGTGTAAGGTTGTTTTTATACCCCAAAAAAATGGAACGGTCCAAATAATTGAAAAAGTGGTCAGGGAATTTCGAAAATGGGATTTTGCAGCAACCCGTCTGATGTTTGTCAACATTTGTTTGTTTTTTCTCTCTTTTAGCTTTTCAAAAAGAACAGTCTGGAGTAATAGCATAAATTCCATTCAGACAATTTTGAAAAATTGAACCTTATAAAATTTCGATAAAATCACTTTAAAACAGATGAAAAATAAATTATGAAAGAATTAAAAAAATATTTTTTAGTTCAGACAGTATTGTGCACTTATTTCTGAAACTTTACAATCTCTGCCACAAAGAATTTCAAAAATAATAAAAATGTCATAACTCTTTACAAAAATAGTTTATTTCAAACGCACATTCAGCATCTATTATTCTTCTCTCAATTAAAATAAAATAAAAAACTTACATAAATTTAAACTTATGTTTGAGGACTAAGATTTTGTACCACGTCAAAAATATTTGTTGGCCCTGAAAAGGGCCGTTTGGAAATCGTTTTTATTCTTCCGAAAGTAATTTAGGTTTCTTCCTCCTGTCGTCATCTCTCGTATCTTCTGCGTCTCGTTTAACTCCCTGATTATTCTTATTTAAGAAAAATAAGGGGACGAAATTCAGGGGAAGTTTGCCAAGTGGAATTTCAATCTGCTTTTTCTGTGCCGATTTTCTCGTCACGGCATCTTCTCCAAAGAAAACTTCACGCGTAAATGGAGATAATATTTTTTCATTATTTGCTTCTAAAAAATCATCAAACCAACCCCTTTTAGGAGTTCGAGAACACGTAAGGTTTGAAGAGGCACTTGCTGGAACTTTCGGCGGCGTCACTTGGTTTTGGGAGGCAGGCTTATTTTCGATTTCCATTTTGCTTCTTCGTCAAAGGCTTCAGAACTTTTTCTAGTAATTTTTTATTCCAAAATTATTTTATTTCTAATTTAAATTTCTTTTACTGAGTGAACAATCAACAATCCACACCGGCGTATCTATACGTAATGCAACGATTGCACCGCAGGATGCGATCTTCTGGGGGCCACGCAGGTAGATTTCGCAAACACTGTCTTTCGCTAGTTCAAAATGAGTCATTAAAATTCAATAATCGTTGATTGGTTAGCCCCCCACCATCTTCTGTTCCATTCAGCCTCTCGCCTTCTTCTATAATTTATTATTGAGATAATTATTTACTAGATAAATATTTTACAAAGTATGTGATAAAAATAAAATATCACATCTTCAAAATGCTGCTTTATATTATTAATCTTATTATTTATTAATATTAAAAGCTGAAGGGAGTGCGAAAGATAGGAGATTTATTTTGACCAATCAAAAACTTCTAGGGTCTAGTTAAGGCCTAGGGGGCTTCTTCGTATTTTGCGTCTGATTATTTTTGAGATAACTTTTTGGTAAAGTAGTGAATTAGAATACCAATCAGTAAATTATTCCACGTTTTTTCAAATTTTAATTGACTTTAATATATTGGTCATTAATTAATAATTTTCGGAATAGATTAGTCACTAGATTTACAGATTTTTAAGGGCGGATCTCAAACGTCGGGGGCCTTGAGAATATAAGAATTTATTTTAACAATTCTCAATGGAGTACTTTACTTTTTTTATTATTGTTGCATGATAAAGGAATTTCAGTTTCTACTGATACTCATTAGAAGTGAAACGTTAAAAGAGATTTTATTGCCAAAATATTCGAAATGTTCAAACAAGGTAGCCCCTGGACCCCAAACCGGAAATGTTTTGAGATTGGGAATTAGGAAGTGACAATAATTTTACTTTTTGACTAGGAATTTTACAAATTTTTGGAATAAGAATCTATCCAATAACGTGAAATATCACGAATTTCATATCATATGATACAACGAAGTTTAAAATAAGTTCGATTTCAATGTTACTTTTTAAGCCTACATTTTTAATTTCAAGAATTTCAAAATGCAGTTTAAAGACGTAAATAGATTGTAAATATAATTTTTTTTAATTGAACAGTAGTACAAGTATTAAAAGTTAACCCGTTAACGCCGAGAATGCCCCTTTGGGTACACCACACTTTCTGCAATTATAACTCATGCAATTCAAGGTATAAAAAATTGAGAGACACATATTTCTGAAGCTTAAGATCTCTTCTTTCCGATGGTGGGCATGAACATGTTGTTGCAATGAAAGTTGCAATGTTGTTAATTGTGGAAAAATATTGTTTAAACAAAAAAAAACACGATTTTTTTTAATTTTTTTTTTTTATAAAATCGAGTTTTCCGAATGGTTCCCAGTGTACAATCTACTTGAAACCTCAATAACCGGTGGAATAAATGCCTAAGCTTTCAGAATAAATGGTTTCGAGATCAATTTTTTTATCTTAGTGCGTTCAAAATGGCTCGTTAATGACAAAATTTTTGCGAAGCCATTCATGAATTTTTTTCTCAAAAAGTATGATCTTTTCGAGAAAGTGCAAGAGGAGAAAAAGTTCTTAGAATCACTCAAAGAATACGTGAGAATTTTTCCAGAAAGTTTTAAATTATTTTTTTGATTTTGCAATTTGTCAATTTTTGAAAAATTGCTCCAAAAATTGTAAAAAAAATTCAGGTGAATTTTTTGTTCGATTCTAACAAGTTTTTATTCTTGAAAATTTTTGCTTTAAGCTCCTGGTTTTCAAGAAAAAAATTCACAAA
>CAKNYM010052484.1:482243-512130 GCA_932195095.1 Andricus curvator | reverse complement strand
AAGGGAGCTATGGTAATGCATAATATTTGAAAATACGGTTTTTTATATTAAAACTTTTTTCTTCAATATAATTCAAAGTTGATGCAAGAATATAAAAGATTCCAACGTTCGAGACGAATCGATTGACCTGCAATATTGATACATTTTATTGAAGAGTAGGGAAGTTATGGTAATTTATATATTTTGAAAATCGGTTTTTTATAGTAAAACTTTTTTCATTGACATAATTCAAAGTTGATGCAAGAAGAGAAAAGATGTGTTGATTCGAGACGAATCGATTGACCTATAATAATAATAGATTTTATTAAAGCGTAGGGAAGTTATGGTAATTTATATATTTTGAAAATCGGTTTTTTATAGTAAAACTTTTTTCATTAACATAGTTCAAAGTTGATGCAAGAATATAAAATATTCCTCGGTTCGAGACGAATCGATTGCCCTACAATATTGATACATTTTATCAATGCGTAGGGAAGTTATGGTAATTTATATATTTCGAAAATCGGTTTTTTATAGTAAAACTTCTTTCACTAACGTAATTCAAAGTTGATGCAAGAACAGAAAAGATGTGTTGATTCAAGATGAATCGATTGACCTATGATATGAATACAGTTTGTTAAAGCGTAGGGAAGTTATGGTAAGTTATATATTTTGAAAATCGTCTTTTTATAGTAAAATTTTTTTATTAACATAATTCAAAGTTGATGCAACAATATTAAAGATTCCTTGGTTCGAGACGAATCGATTGACCTATAACATTAATACACTATATTGAAGATTAAGGAAGTTATACTCATTTATAATATTTGAATCATCTGTTTCGAACCGAAAAACCTTTTTCATTTACATAATTCAAAGTTGACGCATGAATAGAAAAGACTTTTTGCACATAAATTTGCAAATAAAATAATTTTGACAATTTTTGTAAAGAAATAATAAAGCTGGGAAAGGGATGGGGTGCGACAGAACTTTTCCCTTCCCATTCCCAGCTCGAAAAATTATCATTTCGAATACAAAATTTTATTTGCCTGATTCGTCTTAATATTCAAAAACTTATTTGTATTATTTTGTATTTTTGTATTTTTTGTACATTTCTATTTTGAAATCAATCAAAATGAAGACTTTAGTTTGTCTATAATTGAAAAAATAACTAATGCTTCCTCTATGAGGAAGCAAATACATTTGCTAACGGGAAGCAACGTGCTCGTGAAATGAGCACCATATAATTATAAATACAAACAAAGTGGAAACACTCTTGGCTTCCAAACGCATCCTAACGACATCCAAACGATTCCATCAAACAAAAGTTGGATATTTAATTGTTGGTGTGCTAACTTCACGAACATATTACATATTTGGAACATGAAGAGTTAATTTAAATTTCTTCTTGCACTTTATTGTTAAAAAATAAAAAAACGACCCGCTCAGCCCCAATTTAGAAAGTTGCTTACAGATATTCCTCCAGTGTACACAAACTTGATAAATCTCTTTTTTTGTTAATGAAATAGATGCTTTTCGAACTCGATATGGAGATTCTCCACCATCCATAATTACTCTCTCACCAGACACCCGCATTTTTATAAAGATTCATGGTGCCGAGCATATTGAAGCTGGACATATTAGAGTGTATTCTGGAGAAACGTCGAGCTGGCTGGATGGTATTTTAGGAGATCCTGAGCACCCAGATCGCGTGTGCGTAAAGTTGCATCGTCTGCGTGATTTTCCAGACCGTGATCGTCGTTACGTTGCATCTCTCGAAATTCTTCGTGATGTCCCATTTAATAAAAATCAACCATCCACGTGTTTCATAATAGACGGCCAAAGTGTTTGGCATACAAGTCTTGTAAGCCTTGATGACACAAGGATGTATCAACCAAGTAGTGCTAAAATTATGATACGCATTCGAAATCCACTAGCAAACAATCAGGATGCGCTTTTTTCGGGGTACCTATTACCTTGGAATGTAAGACAGCGTCTTCCAGACTGGGTCGAGCGTAGTTTAGCTGCTTATGTTTGAAAATGTCTCTTTCTGCTTCAAAATTCAACCATTTTTACTATTTTTTCCCTGTTTTGACTGAAAAATCTTTCTTAGTTGAAAATTCAACTCATGTTGAAAAGTCGTCTTTTTGGTTGAATTCAATTGTTTTTCTTTAAAAATTAACATATTTTTTGATTTACATATAAACTGCTACATTTTTCGTCCTGAATTCATCTTTTTTGAAATAAAAATTTAATTACTTGGTTAAAAATTCAAAATTATAAAAAAATTATATTTTAAAACTCCTTGGTTAAAAATAATTTTTTTTCGGTCGAAGAATCACAATTTTAATTGAAAATTCATCTCTTTGTTTGAAAAATGAGCTACTTAGTTGAAAAGTTGTTTATTCTTTGGCTGAAAATTATTATTTTTTTTGAATTGAAAATGTAACTATTCCAGTTGAATAGTTAATCTCTTTGGTTTCAAATTCAACTATTCATTTTGGTTCAAAAGCTTTTTTGCGAAAATTAATATTTTTTAACTGAAATTTTAACTATTACATTTTTGTTTGAAAACTGACCGTTTTTTCGTTTAATATTTAACTACTTGGTTAAAAATTGATATTTTCAGTCGAAAATTATACTATTTGGTTAAAAGTTTATCTCGTTGGAAATGCAATATTTTTACTTAAGAAGATAGGAATCTAAAGCGATTTAAGTTTAATTTAATATAGTACCCTGATTATCTAGATGTAAGTATGCACAGCATTTTAAGTATAAGAAGATGAAATGAATATTTGTTTGAATTATTGTTCAAATTCATAGACATTAGGCGCAAAGTAAAGAAATTATGAATTATATTTTTAGTATTAGTGAATTGTTTAATCGATTAATCGATGTTAAAAATGTCTTTTTTCTTAGGCTAAAAATTAATTTTTCGTTCTGAAAATTCAACTATTTTATTTTTTTTTTTTAAATTGAAAATGTAACTATTCTAGTTAAACATTCCATCATGTTAGCCGATAAATTAGAATTTAAGACATATATTTAAGTTAGAATAAGTAGATTATAAGGCACTTATGTAACTGATTGTGAAGGGAACGGACGCCCTCAAGCCCGTAAAAGATATACATAAAAATACATAAAACTATTCAATTTTTAGTGAAAAATCATTTTTTGTTCAAATTGAAAATTCCTTTTGTTGCAATGGAAAAAGCATCACGAAACGCCGGGGGGGGGGGTGTTTAAAGTTCCGGAAAAATGTATCACGTATTTTAAGAATCACCTCTAGCTGAAAATTCGTCTTTTTTATAGAAAACTTTCTTGGTTGTAATTTCCTCTTTTGTGTTTGAAAAATGCAACAAATGAATTAATTTTTTTATCTAAAAATTCACGCATTATGTTAACAATTCGTCTGTTTTGGTCGAAAATTAAATTTCTTGGTTGAAGATCCATCCTCTATGGGTAAAAAGGCAACTGTTTGGCTCTAAATTAATCTGGTTTGGCTGAGGATTCCAAAATTTGGTAGAAAATTAATCTATTCGGTTGAAAATTAACTTTTTTGTTGAAAATTTAAATTTTTAGATTAAATTTAACTATTTGGTTGAAAATTAAACTATTCTTAGGGAAATTTAACTTCTTCATGGAAAATTAAATTTTTTTGCTCAAAAATCATATTTGCGTGTCGTGAATTCAATCGTTTTCTGGGTAATTCGTCCTTTTGGCTTTAAAATTCAACAATTTTGTTGAAAATTTGTGTTTTTGGTAGAAGATTAATCTTCTTGTTGGAAAATTCATATTTTTTTATTGAAAATTTAAATATTTGGTTAAAAATTCATCCTTTTTAGTAGAAGATTCAAATACTTGGTTGAAAGTCAAACCAGTTTGTGGAAAATTTAAATTTTTTTTAGGGTTGACCTCTTTGCAGAGTGAGAGGAATCGGGAATTTACTGTTCATAATCCACTACAGCCTTCAATAATTCTTGATCGACTTTGATGTTTTTTCTTTTAAATGGTCAGAATTAATTCCTGCGAGAACGGCTTTGTAGAATTTATTATTTAAACAAAGAGAAAGTCTAAATTGGACATTTTAGGAATATTTTTGTTCTCTCAAGAAAAGACTTAGGAGAAGTCGCTATCTATCAGAATTATTAAAGATATACTTCAGGAACATAAATCCTGAATTCAAGATTCAAGCCAATTCTTATAATCAATTTATATAAATAATTATTTTCATACAGTGCTCAACCGCAAAAAAAACTTCATCTTGATTAAAAATGCCTAAATATCTCGTAAGAGTAGTATTTGGGATAAAAAAGAACAATATTAGTTAATAATTACTTTTATTATAAATATTCTAATAATCAACTTGTATTTTTTTTTTCAAAATTCATCTATTTGTTTGAAAGTTTGTCTTTTTATCTGGAAATTTAAGGATGAGAAGAGAAAATAAACATTTGTTTGAATTATTATATTAGGTATAAGAAGATAAAATAAAAATTTGTTCCAATTATTATTGAGACCAATTCAAGAAATTATAAATTATGTTTTTAGTATTATTATTATCTGAATCTCATCTGAAGGTTCTATGTGTAATAAATCTTGCAGATATGAAAAATTGTACTATCTATGATAAACAAACTTCGTCATTCCCCTTAGTATATGAGTAAACATATTCCAAAAATTTCCAGTTCCCGTTCATCATCAAGACCTTAAAAATTAATTTCAAATTCTCTATCGCTGGATAGCTATCGTGCAGAAATGAAGATCAGTATCTTATTCCTTACCTTCATGGGTTTCATTGTTTTAACCAGTAAGTGTAAAATAATATACGCAATATAATATTTAGGTAGCGTCTGTTATCTCTGAATTTTCCGTATTAATATTATTCTTACTACTAACCTTAATTTTCTTTTTATTTTGCACTTTTAATAGGATCAGACATGAAAAATGTTTGATTTCGTAAAACTAATACCGGACGGAAAATTCCGTATTACAGAGATATTACAAGTGCTTATAAATTAATAAACGGTATTATTTTCCATCGACGTTATATATATCGGGTATGATATTTTTTAACTTAATTATTTCAAAAACCTGACGTGATAGAAGGAAAGCTTTTGAATTTTGATTCCGGGAACTTATACGGCAATTTATACGTATCAAGCTTGAAAAATTTGTATGGGATTAACTTTGCTGATTTTTCAAGCAAAATCATCATTTTTCACACTTGTGTTCAACTTGATGAAAAATCTATAAAAGTGAATATACGAGAAGTAGCAAATAGAAGAGTTGGATAAAAAAACGCGATTGTGTAACACTTCCAAGTTTATTCCAACGATTAGAAGGCAATAATATGAAACTTGTAAATACGAGAATTATTATACCATTAAGCCATTTCCCTTTCGGGGTAGGCGTGACTTGCTCGGTTGGAAAATAGTATTGGGTATATGGGTGTATTGGTATAGATTATATAGGTACAAGTTAGATAGGTATATAGATGTAAAGTAGATAGGTATATAGGTGTTAGGTATATATGTTTTAGATTGATCTGGAATTCTCGTGTCATTTATTCAAATAACACGTTTATTCCGCAACACTGCTCCGACCCAGGTTGCTGATCAATCTCTCTAGCGATCACGCCAAGTGAAGAGCCTCACAAAATTGTTATGTATGGTTCCCCACTTGGGCCCATTAGAATCCAAGGTCTTTGTTTTCAGGCTTCATTCATTCTATTGTCACTCTGTTTACAAACTATTTGTCGCCACACTTTTCTGTCCTGGCATACTACTCTAGCTTCCTTCACGTCCATGCATTTTTTCATGCAAGCTCTTGTGTTTCTATGGCTTCTTGCGTCTCTTCGGATTAATGTCTCATTTACCGATTCTAACCATTCTTTCGGCGGTCTACCTCTAGGCATTCTGCCATTTACTTTACCTTTGTACACTTTTTTGGTCAGTCGCTCATCTTTCATTCTTTCAAGATGACCGAACCATCTTAACTGATTTCTTTCCCATGTGTCAACTATTGTCTCTTTTGCACCACATTCTTTGAGGATTGTCTCGTTTCGGACGTTATCAATCAGTGTTTTCCCGCATATTATGCGCAAAGAGGTCTCATGCCGATCGCGTTAATTTTACTCCTGTCATTTTCTTGACATGTCCATGTTTCGCTACCGTATAGTACAGTCGGTACGAATATAGAATTATGTATGGCCATTTTAGCTTTTTTTGATATGTTTTTATTTGTTAGGATGGACCCTGCTCTACCGATAACCTGCTTACCCTTATTTATGCGCCTATCTAACTCCCCATCTATTTTTCCGTCGCTAGTGAATAGACTACCTAGGTATACGTACTTGTCAACTTGTTCTAATCTCTCATCATTTAGGACAATGTTGCACATTGTTTTCCCACTCTTTCCCTCAAACACCATGATTTTTGTTTTATTTACGTTAATTTTGAGTCCGATGTCCTTCATGCTTGTATGAAGTTTATTCAACATTCTTTGCAAGTCCTCGACTGATTCTGCCATAACAATCTTGTCATTTGCGAAAGCTAACCCACGTACCTTAACTGTTTGGAGATCTACACCTTCTTCGTCGAAGAGGGCCATTCTTAGACACTTATCCATGAATATGATAAATAGCCACGAGGACATAACGCATCCCTGTTTCACGCCTTGCGTAATATCGAACCAGTCACTCAGTTTCCCGTTTGCCCTTACGCTCGCTTTACTACCTGTATATATTGTTTTTATTGCTTGCAGGAGCCCTCCATATACTCCGTACTCTTTAAGAACTTCCCAAAGTTTACTTCTATTTACCGTGTCAAATGCTTTCTCTAGGCCAATAAATGCACAGAAAACTTTCTTTCCTACTCTCAAGCTTTTTTCTGTGATCTGTCTTAGGCTAAATGTCTGATCTGTACATGATCTTCCTGGCATAAATCCACTTTGGACTTCCCATATGTTTTCTTCTGTGATTTCCATTACCCTACGAATAAGTATTTTTGAGTATATTTTACTTACGGTACTTAGTAGGCTGATACCTCTGTAATTGCTGCAGTTGCTTTTGTCTCCCTTTCTTTTGTATATTGGTACGATAATCGCTTTTCTCCAATCGTCTGGGACTTTTCCTGTCTCGATACATAAATTTATCAATTCGCACAACCTGTGAGGCATGTACTCGCCACCGTATTTAAGCATTTCAGCGCTAATACTGTCTGCACCAGCAGCCTTACCGTTTTTCAAGTTCTTTATTATGTCTTTGACCTCAGTGACACATACCTTCTCAATTGGCGTTTCTAATGTATTATGTTCTATGTCGCAGTTTTGTTGTCCTATATCTTCACCTCCTAATAGTTCTTTAAAAGAGTCTTTTAAAGCGTGTACTATCTCGTCTATATCATACAGCATTTCACCTTTGCTGTTTCGCATGCTGGCAAACTCTGTACTTTTACTTTCCTTCAACTGTTTATATAGTAGTTTCATTATTCCTCCAAAGCAGTTTTGTATTTTGTTCTCTTCTTCTGTTCTGATTTTCTCTTCACTCTCTTTGACTAGTCGTTTAACTTTCCTATTTTTGTGTCTGTAATCATTCTTGAGCCTATTTCTCTCATCATCGCTAAGACCTGTCATGTTCAGCGTTTTTTGTGCGATTTTTCTTTTTCTTTTTGGGCTGTCGCAATTTCATCATTCCACCACGCATCGCCAGACTTTCTCCCTACCACTGCCGTACCACACACTTCAATCGCACTTTTAACAATGGTATCCCGTAATAAAGTCCACGCGCCCTCTATATCTTTATTCCTTTCAAGCGGCTCCCAAATTGCCTTATCTATGCGTTCGTTTATCTTATTCTGAAAATCTATTCGCACTTCCGGTTTCTGTAAATCTTCAACCCTGATTCGCGTTTGTTTCGTTTGTTTGGTTCTCTTTCTTCTCCATCCCCGCTCTAAGTTCATTCTGGAGACTAAAAGGTAATGATCAGTATTGCATTCGGATCCCCTCATGACTCTCGTATCTATAACTAGTTCTCTTAGTCTTTCATCTGCAATAACGAAGTCAATTATACTGCGGTTATTTCCTTTACACCAGGTGTAAGTGTGGATCATTTTATGTCGAAACCAAGTATTTGTAACAAATAGGCCCTTTTCTAAGCATAAGCTAACTAACTTTTCCCCGTTGTAATTTTTTCTTGGATCCCCAAATTTACCTAGTACCCTTTCTGTATCTGTATCCTGACGTTGAACGCCGACCCATCCGTTCATATCTCCTAACAGAATTATTCTTTCACCTTGATCGCAAGTACTCATTGTGTCATTTAAAGTGTCCCAGAAAGCGTCTTTGACTTCTCGCGGCTCACTGTCAACTGGGGCGTAGCACGCTATGATAAATAACCTTCTGATTCCTACCTTCATTCTAGCCCACAACAATCTGGGAGATACAAAATCATGATCTTTGAGATGCTGTCTTGCTTTTTCATTCATAATTAAACCGACCCCTTGACTACGATTTGATTCACTACCTACTCCTGACCATATTTCAAAACCGCCTTTCAACACCCCATTCTCTATGTTTCTACTTTCGCAACCCTTTTTTTTCGTCTCAGGTACACATAAAATATCTAGTTTCCTTGCATGCATAGTTTCTCGTAGTTCTCTTACTTTAAGGTCAATTTCGTCAATCCAAGTTTCAGTCCATTCCGAGGCTACTTTATTGTTTGTATTATTCATGTTTAGATTGTACACCCAACTATCACCTTTATGCGCGAAATTTGTTTTGCGAGCCGAAATCATGTCCAAGTTAAGTGATTATTAATGCTACGTCAAAATGGCAAGATTAGAATTATTTACACAATTAATTTATTTTACCTAGGTTTCTCATAAACGAACACGCTTGTGTGCCATTTGCAGCTGTGTTGGAACAAAAAGTTAAGAATTATTAACAAACAAAAAATTTCGAAACTTGTGAATAGTAGGATGTGTCATCTTCACCAAAATCACGCTTTTACAATTCATTGCGTTTCAATGGAAATATTATAATTATTTACAACATTATTCTTTTTACCTAACTTTATTGACGATAAGAAATAATCCTTTTAATACGTGCCCTCTCATAAATAACACGAAATTCAATAAAATTTAATAGCACACACCTTACGAAAGTTTTTTTCTAATAATTTTGGATTGTTTAAACATTTATTATTTGTTTAAACAATTAATTTGCTCCTGCCAGTCGTGAAAAATTATTCTCTTTCGGGATAAATAACATAAAGTTGATGAATTTCAATAGTAGTCACTTCTTGTTTAACATATTTTGTAAAAATCGTAAAAAATTATTTTTTTCTGGAATTATTGACACAATTAACGAATGTTGAGAGTAATATATTTTTAAAGGATATTTGGTAAGTATTTAAACAATTTTCATTTGTTTAAACAATTTGCTCCCCTGCAAAGCGTGAAAAGTTATTTTCTGGAATTAATGTGTCAGTTAACAGATGTTGAGAGTAATATTTTTTGCTTCAGGATATTTAGCAATTTCTACAACAATTTCCATTTGTTTAAACAATTGATAATCTTTCACTGGTGCCATTTCACAGGGACGGTTATTTAAACAGTTATTTAAACAACTAAACTCAATAGCTCTAGGCATAGTTCTTATTTTTCCAAAAAGCACCCCCGTAGATTAACGGAATCTTTGAATTGAAAATAATCTGCATATAGCTCTTTCATAAAGTATATAAATAAAACAGAACAGAGAAGTAATTTTAGGAAAAAAAGGATGATACTTTTCTCAGAGAAATTAAATTTAATTCTTTAACCAAGATAGGGTGTACATTCTGAGATAAGGCAATACTGAATAATAAGCTGCATAGTGTAAAAGATTCGAAAAAACTAGACTTCCTTCCACCTTCCCTATGAAAAAGCGCAAGTGAGTGATTATTAATTATTTAAATAATTGCGAAAAATCTTGAACAATAATATATTACTCTCAACATTCGCTAATTGTGTCCTTAATTCTATAAAATAATAATATTGTACGATCTTAAGGAAAAAAAGATTGTTTAAACCAATGGAAATTGTTTAAATGATTGCCAAATATGTTGAACAAGAAGTACTAATCTTGACATTGATCAACTTTACGTCATTTATCCAGAAAGATAATAACGTTTTATGATTTACAGTGAGGGAAACATTGTTTAAGGAAATAAGAATTGTTTAAACAATTCAAAATTATTTTAAAAATTCTTGGAAACCCTCTCATTATCGATTAAAATTTATTCATGTTGAAAAAATTCCTTAAGAAGTGACTATACTTTAATTCACAAAAAGTTTATAACAAGTACTTCTTTTTACCATTTTTTTAAACCGATCTTTTCCCATTAAAAAAAAAATTATGGATTTTATTTTACCGGAATTATTTAAATAAATTCCAAGGAAACCAGTTTATAAGTAGCCTAAAATTGGTAACGTAGTTTATGGAAGACCCCTTAGCGCTGCATTTTGCGGTAAAGATGCGTTTGAAAGCCAATTTTTTCGTTTGGACGGCAAAACTCAGAAAGAGTTTTCAAAATTGGAGTGCTAACTTCACGCTGCGGAACAAATTTTAATATTTTTCAAAAATTCTTTTACCAATCGTATGGATGTCGTTAGGATGCGTTTGGAAGCTCACTTTTGACGTTTGGACGATGAAATTGTGTGAGTTATCGAATAAAAAAGTCATTAGCACCATACTCGCAAGTGGCGCCCTCTCAAGTGGTAGTGACCTTCTTTGATCAGCCGTGTCCTTAAATTTAAAATGATGTGTCACCGCGAAAACTGTGGTACCGAAACTTTCCAAAAATTTTGAAAATTTTTGGATTATCTAAATTTCCGTATATTTTCAAAATTTTCAAAATTTCTAAGATCTTAAAAATTTCTAAAATGTTAAAAATTTTTGAAATTATAAAATTATCAAAATTTCTTAATTTTACAAAATGTTCATTTTTCTCAAATTTCCCAAATTCTCTAAAATTTGTGAAAGTTTCTAAAATTTGTAAAATACTCAGAATTTTCAAACTTACCAAACTTTCTAATATTTCTGAATTTTATGAAATGTTAAAAATTTCTAAAATCATTCAAATTTCTTAAATTAATATTCAAAATGTTTAAATTTCTAACTTTATTTAAATTTCTAAAATTATCAAGATTTCTAGAATGTTCCAAATTTGTTTAATTATCAAAATTTCTAAAATGTTACAATTTTGAAAATTTGAGAAGTTTTTATAATTTTAGAAATTTACAACAGTTTCGAAATTTTGATAATTTTACCAATTTAATTAATTTTTGAAAATTTTAGATTTTTCAGATAGTTCGAAAATTTTTGTGAATTTTGAAAAGTTCAGAAATTTTGAGACGATTCTATAATTTCAGAAATGTTGAGAATATTGTAAATTTGGAACATTTTGGAACATTTTAGAAATTTTAGAAACTTTGAAAGAATTGAACATTTTGTAAGATTCAGAAATTTGGATAATTTTGATAATTTCAGAAATTTTGAACATTTTAGAAATTTCGAAAATTTTGAAAATATACGGAAATTTAGATAATCCAAAAATTTTAAAAATTGTTGGAAAGTTACGGTGACACATCATTTTAAATTTAAGGACACGGCTGACCAAATAAGGTCACTACCACTTGAGAAGGCGCCGCTTGCGAGTATGGCGCTAATAACTTTTTCATTCGATAACTGACACAAATTCATCGTCCAAACTTCAAAAGTGAGTTTCCAAACGCATCCTAACGACATCGAAACGAATGGTGAAAAAATTTAAAAAAAAATTAAAATTTGTTCCGCAGCGTGAAGGTAGAACTCCAATTGTAAAAACTCAATGTTCTAAGCAATTGTCACACTTTTTTGTGAACACGATGACTTGAAAACGGTTGCAGATAAATTGATGAAATTTGGAGGGCTTATTTTTCCGGCTAATATCTTGGAACTGACCGAAGGATTTCTAAAAATATTTGTTGCATTTTTTTTAGCACTTAATAATATTTAAAAAATCGGTTTTTTTAGTAAAACTTTTTTCACTAACATAATTCAAAGTTGATGCAACAACAGAAAAGATGTGTTGATTCAAGATGAATCGATTGACCTATAATATTAATACATTTTGTTAAAGCGTAGGGAAGTTATGGTAATTTATATATTTTGAAAATCGGTTTTTTATAGTACAACGTTTTTCATTAACATAATTCAAAGTTGATGCTACAATATAAAAGATTCCTTGGTTCGAGACGAATCGATTGACCTATAATATTAATATATTTTATTAAAGCGTAGGGAAGTGATGGTAATTTATATATTTTGAAAATCGGTTTTTTATAGTAAAACTTATTTCACTAACATAATTCAAAGTTGATGCAAGAACAGAAAAGATGTGTTGATTCAAGATGAATCTATTGACCTATAATATTAATATATTTTATTAGAGCGTAGGGAAGTTATGGTAATATATATATTTTGAAAATCGGTTTTTTATAGTACAACTTTTTTCACTAACATAATTCAAAGTTCTTGCAAGAACAGCAAAGATGTGTTGATTCAAGATGAATCGATTGACCTATAATATTAATACATTTTGTTAAAGCGTAGGGAAGTTATGGTAATTTATATATTTTGAAAATCGTTTTTTTATAGTTAAACTTTTTTCATTAACATAATTCAAAGTTGATGCAAGAAAATAAAAGATTCCTTGGTTCGAGACGAATCGAGTGACCTATAATATTAATATATATTAATAAAGCGTAGGGAAGTGATGGTAATTTATATATTTTGAAAATCGGTTTTTTATAGTAAAACTTTTTTCATTAACATAATTCAAAGTTGATGCAACAATATAAAAGATTCCTTGTTGGAAACGAATCGATTGACTTATAATATTAATATATTTTATTGAAGCGTAGGGAAGTTATGGTAATTTATATATTTTGAAAATCGGTTTTTTATAGTAAAACTCTTTTCATTAACATAATTCAAAGTTGATGTAACAATATAAAAGATTCCTTGGTTCGAGACGAATCGATTGACCTACAATATTAATACATTTTATTAACGAGTAGGGAAGTTATGGTATTTTATATATTTTTAAAGTCGATTCTTATATTAAAAATTTTCTCATTCTCATAATTCAAAGTTTTGCTCATACATTTGTAAATAAAATAATTCTGACAATTTTTGTAAAGAAATCATAAAGCTGGGAAAGGGATGGGTTGCGACCGAACTTTTCCCTTCCCATTTCCAGCTCGAAAAATTATCATTTCGAATACAAAATTTTATTTGCCTGATTCGTCTTTCTATTCAAAAAATTTTTTGTATTATTTTGTAATTTTGTATTTTTTGTACATTTCTATTTTGAAATCAATCAAAATGAAGACTTTGGTTTGTCTATTATTGAAAAAATAACTAATGCTTCCTCCATGAGGAAGCAAATAAATTTGCTAACGGGAAGCAAAGTGCTCGTGAAATGAGCACCATATAATTATAAATACAAACAAAGTGGAAACACTCGAGATCGAATTCACAGCTAGTTGAGTTTTGCCGTCCAAATAAAAAAATTGGCTTCCAAACGCATCCTAACAACATCCAAACGATTCCATCAAACAAAACTTGGATATTTAATTGTTGGTGTGTTAACTTCACGGACATATTACATATTTGGAACATGAAGAGTTAATTTAAATTTCTTCTTGCACTTTATTGTTAAAAAATAAAAAAACGACCCGCTCAGCCCCAATTTAGAAAGTTGCTTACAGATATTCCTCCAGTGTACACAGAATTGATCAATCTCTTTTTTTGTTAATGAAATAGATGCTTTTCGAACTCGATATGGAGATTGTCCACCATCCATAATTACTCTTTCACCAGACACCCGCATTTTTATAAAGATTCATGGTGCCGAGCATATTGAAGCTGGACATATTAGAGTGTATTCTGGAGAAGCGTCGGGCTGGCTGGATGGTCTTGTAGGAGAACCTGCGCACCCAGATCGCGTGTGCGTAAAGTTGCATCCTATGCCTGATATTCCACACCGTGATCGTCGTTACGTTGCATCTCTCGAAATTCTTCGTGATGTCCCATTTATTAAAAATCAACCATCCACGTGTTTCATAATAGACGGCCAAAGTGTTTGGCATACAAGTTTAAGACTTGGGGCCACAAGTATGTATCAAGCAAGTAGTGCTAAAATTCAGATACGCACTCGAAATCCACTAGCAAACAATCGGGATGCGCTTTTTTCGGGGTTACTAATACCTTGGGATGTAAGACAGCGTCTTCCAGACTGGGTCGAGCGTAGTTTAGCTGCTTATGTTTGAAAATGTCTCTTTCTGCTTGAAAATTCAACCATTTTTAGTATTTTTGCTCGGTTTTGACTGAAAAATCTTTCTTAGTTGAAAATTCAACTCATGTTGAAAAGTCGTCTTTTTGGTTGAATTCAATTGTTTTTGTTAAAAATTAACAAAGTTTTTGATTGACATATAAACTGCTACATTTTTCGTCCTGAATTCATCTTTTTTTAAATAAAAATTTAATTACTTGGCTAAAAATCTAAAATGATAGAAAAATTATATTTTAAAACTCCTGGGTTAAAAATGATATTTTTTTTTTATCGAAGAATTACAATTGAAACGCTGAGAGCAAAAGCGAACGAAAAAAAAACGTAAGCAGAAGCGAAGTAAAAACGCGCGAGAGCAAAAAGGACCTAAAAATTGGCGAGCGGAAAAGCGAGCCAAGAACTAATGGGGAAGGTTCCCCCACTTTGCTCAACTCGGCCAGCCTCGTGTAAGGCCGAAAATGCACGAGCACGAACCCGAAGCTCGGGCCGAGTTCGCCCGAGTTCACGATTCGGTTTCGTTCGCTATTAGGAGGTTTGGATTGATTTTTGTTTTCAAAGCTTCACGCCTAAAGGAAAGACTTCTAATACATGTAATGAAGTCTTGAAATATTTAATGATTATGTCTTTCAAGAATTCTTATGGAATCTTTTAGACTATCTGATTCTACAGGGAATACATTATAAGACACTGGAGGTTTATAGAGTTCAAATATATTGAATATTGTATATGGGATTTTAAAATTAGGTTAATAATATCTATCGCTTTCAAGTGGTTTCATTTTTCATTATTTATGTTTTATTTTCCAATCGATTTTAAATATTGTAAAGTTAAAATGATAATAAGTAATTGTTATTTTTAATTTATTAAATTAATTTTATAAATATTCCTAAATTCTATTTGAATATGATACACATTGATTTTTATTTTAAAAATTCTTGTAAATAGTTGGTCATTTTTTAAATTTTACATTTTTGTGCCATGTTTGAAATTATAAAAATATCTCAGGGTTTGGTTGATAATTATATTTTTTGCTGAAATTTTTATTTGACATATCTGAAATATTGAAAAATTTTGTGAAATTTTGTCAATTTTGTCAATGAAATTTTGTCCTATATGAAAATTATATTTATATAAGCTTAAAATAAGCAGAAAAAAGTTAAAAAATTAACAGTTATTCAAAATTTGTATTTTTTATACAAAAATATTTTTTATCTTACATTATAATTTTGTTGCAATTTTTCTTTTTTCTTCATCAAACATTTTTTATTTGAAAATTTATTTGTTTGGTTGAAATCTCATTCTTTGATGGTTGATTTCAACTGTTTTTAATTAAAAATTATAATTTTCTCATTGAAATAGCAATTATTACATTTTTCGTTGAAAATTCAGCTTTCTTGGTTGGAAATTCAACTGTTTAGTTAAAACATATATTTTTTGTTGAAATTTTGATTGACATACAGAAATATTCAAAAATGTTGGAAAATTTTCTTCAGAATCTTAAGAAAATTATATTTATACTTATAACCTTAAAAATAACTAACTTAAAGAATAAATAGTTATTCGAAATTTTTATTTTGTATTAAAAATTATTTTTCGCCTTAAATTATAATTTTGTTGTAATTTTCCTTTTTTCTTGACTAAAAATCGTTTTTACTTGAAAATTTATTTATTTTGTTGAAAATTCATTTTTTCAAAGTTAAATTCAACCGTTCTTAACTTAAAATATATTTTTTTTATTGAAATACTAATTATCACATTTTTCGTTGAGAATTAACCTCTTTGCCTGAAAATTAAACTATTCGGTTGAAAAAAATTTTTTGTTCAAATTTTAATTTGAAATATCTGAAATCTTACAAAATATTTCGAACCTTTTGTCAAGAATCTTGGAAAACTTATATTTATTTTTACAATTTTATTTTAATTGTGAAATAGTTTTAATAGGAATTTAATTGTAAATAATCGTAAAATAAATTCAACGAAATTCACTTTATAAAGAAATATCCTATGATACTACCTCCGCGGTGGCGTGGAAATGAGTTTTATGAAAAAATGTGTGGGATTTCCAAAAAAAAACCGCATGAATTTCTGACCTTTCTTAATTTTATTTTTTGAGTGTATTTTAATCTGATTTATGTTTAAGAAAAATCATTTGAAAGGCAAGTTCATAGTATTTTACTAACTAATGAGGTTATTTTTATAATTCCATTCCTGAAATCTATTCCCTTAGGTCAAACATGGTACAAAAATGTCGTAAAATTTTAAAAATAATCAACTATTTACAAGAATTTTCTAAAATAAAAGTCAATGTGTATCATATTCAAATAAAATTGAGGAATATTTATAAAAAGTATTAACATTTTTCACTTTTTAAACTCAATGTATACGGAGTACAGTTTTTATTTGAAATTTTACGACAGTTTTTTGTACCATGTTTGGCCCTAGGGCAGAATCAAGGAAAAATATTCTAAAAATATGTTGATTAGTTATTAAAATACTACAAAGAATTACATTCAAAACTGTTTTTTCTTTTTAAAATCATGGCTTTTAAAATCATTTTTTATAAAATAAATTCCGTTGAATTTATTTTACAATTATTTACAATTAATTTCCAATTGAAATTATTTTACAATTGAAATAAAGTTGTAAAAATAAATATAAGTTTTCCAAGATTCTTGAGAGAAATTTCGAAATATTTTCTAAGAATTGAGATATTTCAAATTAAAATTTGAAAAAAAAAAACATTTTCAACCGAATAGTATAATTTTCAGGCAAAAAAGGTTAATTCTCAACGAAAAATGTGATAATTCCTATTTCAATAAAAAAATTTAATTTTAAATAAAAAACGGTTGAATTGTTTTGTCCTTTAAAAATCATGAAATATTTCTTTATAAAATACATTTTGTTACACTTATTTCACAATTATTCACAATTAATTTCCAATTACAATTATTTCACAATAAAAATAAAATTGTAAAACTAAATTTTATAATGTTGAGATAAATATTTTAAGAGATTGAAGGTTTTATAAAGTTTTTATATATTAAGAAAGAATATACAGTAAAAATGTTGATTAATTTAATAAATTAAAAATAATTATTATTTATTATCATTTTAACCTTACAATATTTAAAATCGATTGAAAAATAAAACATAAATAATGAATAATGAAACCACTTGAAAGCGATAGATATTAATAACCTAATTTTAAAATCCCATATACAATATTCAATATATTTGAACTCTATAAACCTCCAGTGTCTTATAATGTATTCCCTGTAAAATCAGATAGTCTAAAACATTCCCTAAGAATTCCTGAAAGACATAATCATTAAATATTTCAAGACTTCATTACATGTATTAGAAGTCTTTCCTTTAGGTGTGAAGAATTGAAAATGTAACTATTCCAGTTGAATAGTTAATCTCTCTGCTTTCAAATTTAACTATTCACTTTGGTTGAAAGCTTTTTTTGCGAAAATTAATATTTTTTAACTGAAATTTTAACTATTACATGTTTGTTTGAAAATTGACCGTTTTTTGGTTTAATATTTAACTACTTGGTTAAAAATTGATATTTTCAGTTGAAAATTATACTATTTGGTTAAAAGTTTATCTTGTTGGAAATGCAATATTTTTACTTACAAAGATAAGAATCTAATGCGATTTAAGTTTAATTTAATATAGTACCCTGATTATCTAGATGTAAATATGCACAGCATTTTAAGTATAAGAAGATGAAATAAAAATTTGTTTGAATTATTGTTCAAATTCATAGACTTTAGGCGCAAAGTAAAGAAATTATGAATTATATTTTTAGTATTACTGAATTGTTCAATCGATTAATCGATGTTGAAAATTTCTTTTTTCTTTGGCTGAAAGTTAATTTTTTGTTCTGAAAATTCAACTATTTTAGTTGAAACTTGAACCATTTTGTTGAAAATTTGTTGTTTTTTTCGGTTGAAAATTATTATTTTTTTTGAAATTGAAAATGTAACTATTCCAGTTAAGTATTCCATCATGTTAGCCGATAAATAAGAATGTAAGACATATACTTAAGTTAGAATTAGTAGATTAAGGCATTTATGTAACTGATTGTGAAGGGAACGGAGGCCCTCTAGCCCGTAAAATATATGCATAAAAATACATACAAATATTCAATTTTTGGATGAAAAATTATTATTTTTTTAGTTGAAAATTCCTCTTTATGGTTAAGGGGGTGGGGGTGGAAGGGTGTTTAAAGTTCCGGTAAAATGTATCACGTATTTTCTGAATGGCCTCTAGCTGAAAATTCGTCTTTTTTATAGAAATCTTTCTTGGTTGTAATTTCCTCTTTTGTGTTTGAAAAATGCAACAAATGAATTAATTTTTTTATCTAAAAATGCACGTATTATATTAACAATTCGTCTGTTTTGGTCGAAAATTAAATTTCTTGGTTGAAAATCCATCCTCTATGGTTAAAAAGGCAACTGTTTGGATCTAAATTAATCTGGTTTGGCTGAGGATTCCAAAATTTGGTAGAAAATTAATCTATTTAGTTGAAAATTAACTTTTTTGTTGAAAATTTAAATTTTTAGATTAAATTTAACTATTTGGTTGAAAATTAAACTATTCTTAGGGAAATTTAACTTCTTCATGGAAAATTAAATTTTTTGGTCAATAATCATATTTGCGTGTCGTGAATTTAATCGTTTTGTGGATAATTCGTCCTTTTGGCTTTAAAATTCAACAATTTTGTTGAAAATTTGTGTTTTTTGGTAGAAGATTAATCTTCTTGTTGGAAAATTCATATTTTTTTATTGACAATTTAAATATTTGGTTAAAAATTAATCCTTTTTAGTAGAAGATTCAACTACTTGGTTGAAAGTCAAACCAGTTTGTGGAAAATTTAAATTTTTTTTAGGCTTGACCTCTTTGCAGAGTGAGAGGAATCGGGAATTTACTGTTCATAATTCACGACAGGCTACAATTAGTCTTGATCAATCTTGATGTTTTTTTTTTAAATGCTCAGAATTAATACCTGTGGAACAGATGTGTAGAATTTATTATTTAAACAAAGAGAACGTCAAAATTTGACATTTTAGGAATATTTTTTTTCTACCAAGAAAAGACTGAGGAGAAGTCGCTATCTATCAGAATTATTAAAGATATACTAAAGGAACATGAATCCTCAATTCAAGATTCAAGCCAATTCTTTTAATCAATTTATATAAATAATTATTTTCATACAGTGCTCAACCGCAACAAAAAACTTTATCTTGATTAAAAATGCCTAAATATCTCGTAAGAGTAGTATTTAGAATGAAAAAGAACAATATTAGTTAATAATCACTTCTATTATAAATATTCTAATAATAAAATTGTGTTTTTTTGTTGTTGTTCAAAATTCATCTATTTGTTTGAAAGTTTGTCTTTTTATCTGGAAATTTAAGGATAAGAAGACAAAATAAACATATGTTTGAATTATTATATTAGGTATAAGAAAATAAAATAAAAATTTGTTCCAATTATTATTGAGACAAATTCAAGAAATGATAAATTATGTTTTTAGTACTATTATTATCTGAATCTCATCTGAAGGTTCTATGTGTAATAAATCTTGCAGATATGAAAAATTGTACTATCTATGATAAACAAGCTTCGTCATTCCGCTTAGTATATAGGTGAACATATTCAAAAAATTTCCATTCACCGTACATCGTCAAGACCTTAAAAATCAATTTCAAAATCTCTATCGCTGGGCAACTATCGTGCAGAAATGCAGATCAGCATCTTGTTCCTTACCTGCATGGGTTTCATTGTTTTAACCAGTAAGTGTAATATAATATATGCAATATAATATTTAGGTAGCGTCTGTTATGTCTGAATTTCCCGTATTAATATTATTCTTACTACTAACCTTAATTTTCTTTTTATTTTGCACTTTTAATAGGATCAGACATGAAAAATGTTTGATTCCGTAAAACTAATACCGGATGGAAAATTCCGTATTTCAGAGATATCACAAGTGCTTATAAATTAATAAACGGTATTATTTTCCATCGACGTTATATATATCGGATATGATATTTTTTAACTTAATTATTTCAAAAACCTGACGTGATAGAAGGAAAGATTTTGAATTTTGATTCCGGGAACTTATACGGCAATTTATACGTCTCAAGCTTGAAAAATTTGTATAGGATTAACTTTGCTGATTTTTCAAGCAAAATCATCATTTTTCAAACTTGCGTTCAACTTTATGAAAAATCTATAAACGTGAATATACAAGAAGTAGCAAACAGAAGAGTTTGATAAAAAAACGCGATTGTGTAACATTTCCAAGTATATTCAAACGATTAGAAGGCAGTAATATGAAACTTGTAAATACGAGAATGCTACGTTAAAATGGCAAGATTAGAATTATTTACACAATTTATTTATTTTTCCTAGCTTTCTCATAAACGAACACGCTTGTGTGCCATTTGCAGCTGTGTTGAAACAAAAAGTTAAGAATTATTAACAAACAAAAAATTTCGAAACTTGTGAATAGTAGGATGTGTCATCTTCACCAAAATCACGCTTTTACAATTCCTTGCGTTTCAATGGAAATATTAAAATTATTTACAACATTATTCTATTTACCTAACTTTACTGAAGTTAAGAGAAAATCCTTTTAATACGTGCCCTCTCATAAATAACACGAAATTCAATAAAATTTAATAGCACACACCTGATGAAAGTTTTTTGAATAATTTTGAATCGTTTAAACATTTATTATTTGTTTAAACGATTAATTTTCTCCTGCCAGTCGTGAAAAATTATTCTCTTTCGGGATAAATAATATGAAGTTGATGAATGTCAAGAGTAGTACTTCTTGTTTAACATATTTTGTAAAAATCGTAAAAAATTATTATTTTCTGTAATTAATGACACAATTAACGAATGTTGAGAGTAATGTATTTTTAAAGGATATTTGGTAATTATTTAAACAGTTTTAATTTGTTTAGACAATTTGTTCCCCTGCAAAGCGTGAAAAGTTATTTTATGGAATAAACCTCAGGATATTTAGCAATTTCTAAAACAATTTTCATTTGTTTAAAAAATTGTATTTCTTGAAACAAATTTTATTTGTTAAAACAAATTTTATTTGTTTTAACCATTTTTTCCCTCTAAATCGTAAAAAGTTACTCTCTTCTGCAATCAATGACACAATTAACGAATTTTAAGAGTACTAATTTGTTGTTCAAAATATTTGGCAATTATTTGAACAATTAATAGTCACTCGCCTGCGCCTTTCCACAGGGAAGGTGAAGAAAAGTCTATATTGTTTGAGCAATATTGATTGGTTTAAACAATTAAATTCAATTGCTCTAAGTATAGTCCTTATTTTTCTTAAAAACACGCCCGTAGATTAATGGAATCTTTGAATTGAAAATAATCTGGATGTAGATCTTTTATAAAGTATCCTATAGATGAAAACTCGTAACCTCCATTGTAGTTTTATGGAGGAAGTTTTCTTAGTCATACATACATACATACATATATATATATATATATATATATATATATATATCGGTATTTGGTTTTGATTCCTTGGGATTCGAACCGAAGGGCCTATGACAAAGCCACCGGACGCGTCCTCGGGTTGCGGATAGAGGGTCCCTGTACCAAGGGTTTCTGCTGAATATGGTTACAATAATTAATAAGCAGTCGCGGACAATTGTCCAGGGATGGTCCCGAAGGAATAACCCCCAAGCGGAGGCGTAACAACCGTGCCGAAAGCTGAATGGCACCTGGGTGTGGTGTCTCAAACGGTGACTCTGGGATACCGGGCGACCTCTCAGAGTATCAGCCTTATCCTTGCACGCGGGGCTCTACAAGGATAGACTAACCCTTTTCCCTAGCTGCTCGTGGGAACAACAATGACAACACCAAACATAGTTGTAGGAAGTGCGGTTCAAAACAATCGAACGCGCAGGGCTCCCGACAATGGGTCGGACAACAATGCCGACTACCCTAGAGTTGGGGGAGCCAATCAAGACGGAGTCAATGCGATTGACCGGCGGAATCTCGTTACTTTTGGGTGGACGGATCGACTCAGGGACGATCTGCTGGAGTGCTATGATACCAGTATGGCCCCTGAACGAAAAGGTTACATGGCGCGACTGCATACTCTGTGGTGCGAGAAACACCCAGAGCTCTCGGATTTTTCGCAAAAACGGCTACGAAACCGTGCCGAGGACCTCCGGAAAAGGGGTTATATAAGCGGAGCGCCTACACAACCGCAGCCAGAACAAGCCGGCAACAGAGAAAGAGAGGCGACACTGAGACCAGCCTCGAACAGGCATCCAATAGAGGGAGAACGATGCTTCAAGACCCGGAGAAACATCAACATTCAGGTTTCTCCCAAGCCCAAAGATCTGACTGAACTGGATGATGAGCTTCGTCGAGATTTTTCCGAAGAATCCGACCTCTGGACTATCAATTGTAGTGTGTACAATGCAGCGAGAACTTTGGCAGATGCAAACCGTAAAACAAAACCAACGGTTGATCATAAGACCAAAAGACGAATGCATCAACTTAGCACAAAGATAGGCTGGGCAAGACAGTACGCGTCCCGCATTCAGTGTGTGATTGACTACATAACATCTGGCAGGACTTTCACTGCCAAGGTTCGACAGTTCACGCGCGAACTGCGGATCCGTCATCACACAATCAACAAGTCAAAGCTACTGACCATCAGGCAGCATATTGTTGACAGAATACGAGTACTATCTGACGCTAGGAGAAGTCTAGAGCGGAGAGAGAGGTGGGTCAGAGAAAATCAACAGTTTTCGTCTGACCCATCTCGACTCTTTCAAGACCCTCCAGTTACTGTCGACCATCCGCCCAAACCAGAGGAGGTCGATGCATTTTGGAGAGAAGTCTACGAAGTCCAACATCCACTTAAAGAAGGCTCAAAGAACATAAACAGCTTCAAGGAGCTGTGCACTGCCCTCATCACAGCTGAGGAGGAATGCCCACCTATCACTACCGAGGAGGTGAAAAACGTATTAAGAGGCATGAAGAACTATTCCGCTCCGGGACCAGATGGCATCAAGACCTTCTGGTGGAAGAAGTTTCCTTCAACCCACCAGCATCTGGCCCGAATTTTTACCTCATATCTAAAGTCGGAAGAGCCTATTCCGGGGTGGTTGGTGGAAGGGCGCTCAGTGCTCCTGCCGAAGACGGGCAACTTAGCTGACCCTAAGAATTACAGGCCAATAACTTGTCTGAACACACTGTATAAGATCTTCACAGCTATCCTAAATGATAGGATTGTTCGGACAATTGGACCTGTATGGCGAGAGATGTATGAACAACGTGGCTCAAAGAAAGGCGTAGCGGGATGTCGGGAGAACTTGCTCATCGATAGATGTGTCTGTAAAGACGCAGCATACTATCAGCGATTTCTATCGATGGCCTGGATTGATTACCGGAAAGCTTTCGATTCAACCTCCCATAGACTTATCATCTGTCTGTTGGAAAGCCTAAAGGTTCATCCACACATCGTGAGGTGCATAGAGACATTAATGCCGCTTTGGAAAACCAGATTTACTATCTCATCTGGAAAACATCGTGTGATCACTAACAGTATCACCTTTCAGAGAGGTGTATTTCAGGGCGACACCATGAGCCCTCTCCTCTTTTGCCTCACATTATTGCCACTATCTCTCGCACTTCGCCATTCCGAAGGGTATCTTTGCGGAAAACCTGGAAACCGAAAGCATAAGGTCACTCATGTATTTTACGTGGATGATCTTAAGATCTATGCTAGGAATCAAGAGAAACTACATCTAGCTCTGAAAATTGTCAAAGAGTACACTCAAGAGATTGGAATGGAATTCGGGTTAGAGAAATGCGCCAAGGTTAATTTGAAGAAAGGAAAACTTAATGGCATCCCCGAAGATCCTGAGCTCGTTGACAGAAGCGCTATACGACACCTTTGCGCTGGAGAGACCTATACATACCTGGGCGTGTCACAGAGCCGCATTCAGGACGCGACATCTATAAAGGATACTCTCCGATGCAGATACAAACGTCTCATCCGGCAGATTTGGTCTTCCGAACTGTCGGCGAGAAACAAAGTATCTGCAACGAACATGCTTGCCGTCCCGGTAGTACTCTATTCATTTGGAGTGGTTCCATGGACGAAGGACGAGCTCAGATCCCTTGATATCGGGACGCGAAAGGTTTTGCACATGAACAAGAGCATGCACCTTAAGTCTTCTGTTCCGCGACTTTACATCTCACGCCGCCTAGGTGGTCGCGGAATACTGAATCTTGAATGTCTTCACAACAGACTCATTCTGGGTACAGCACATATAGTTGCAAATGGACAAGACCCTCTTCTTAAAATGGTCAGGAAACACGAAGAAGTGGGAAAAGGGGCGTTTCTGTACAAAGCAGCGGAGGAGGCTGCTGAAACACTCGGCCTTGACTTCAATATTAGGGGTGAGCAAAATGCATCAAATCTTATCCATCTTGAGTACTCACTCCTGAAGGCCCGGATTAAGAAAGCACAGGAGAAAAACTTCCACGAACAGCTCCTCGACAAGAGGATGCACGGCATCTTCCACAGAAATGTGGAAGATCAGTCGATGTCGTATGAGCTAACGTTTGCTTTCCTTAGATCACCCGGATTGAAGTCGGGCCCGGAGGGCTTCATTTTGGCATGTCAAGACGGTGTCATTTCCACTCTAGCATACCGTCGCCACATTTTGAGCCAAGACATTCCCGATGATAGTTGCAGAGCGTGTCATGCACACCCCGAGCATCTAGGACACATACTATCTAGTTGTCCAACTCATGCGGGAACGACCTACATCCAAAGGCACAATGCGGCACTAAGAGTGCTTTATTACCATCTCTGTCACTCTTATGGCATTAGCCCAAATACCTCTCCGCTAAACGCTCCTAGAGAAATAGAGTCAATTGTCGAAAATGAGAAGTGCCGCATATACTGGAACTTCATATTCTCGACAATTGTTTCTGTTGCGCACTCGAGGCCTGACATAGTTCTCCTTGACTTCGAGAAACGAACCATGTTCGTTATCGAATTTTCGGCACCAGCTGACAAAAACGTCACAGCCAAGGAGAAAGAAAAGAAAGAGAGGTATAAAGACCTTATAAGGGAGTTGCGACGGTTATACCCGGAATATTCTGTTAAGCTAATCGTCTTGATCATCGGCGCTCTTGGAAGTGCCAAGGTTTCACTGGTTAATAGCCTGAAAAGCATCCCTGCGTGTCAAAAAAATGCTGAGACACTTGCGGGGAAAATGCAGAAGGCGGTCGTCCTTGGGTCGCTCCGTGTCCTCAGGGTGCACGAGACTTTTGCCGGACCATCGTATTGAGTTCGTCGCAGACTGTAACCACCTATCTCACGGTCGTGAGACGTGGTTACAGCTGAAATTTTACCGCGATTTCGCTGGGAGCGGGTGCAATTTTTCAGATTAGCACCCGCTCCCGGCGAAATCCTGCGGTTGTCCTTATGACAAACTTTTAACTATATATATTATGAACTGATTAATTAATTATTAACTGATTCTATTGAAACTTATGTTTTCTGGAATGAGTTTGAAAGGTTATTAATAAATGGCTATAATTTTCATAATAAAAATTTATTTATATTTAAAATACCTCTTTTCCAATTACGTACTTTCTGTCAATGTTTGTGATGTTGTGAAATGATCATCTGAATTTAATTTTAAAAATTATATGTAAAAATGTTTTACTTCTTCCTCAAATTACTAGAAAAGGTTACTAATAAATCAAATTTTCAGAAATGAATGAAAATTATAGTTTAATGCTTTTTATGTTGTGAACTGATTGACTAATTATGAGCTCATTAATTTTCTTCACAATATCAAATTACATAAATATTATATTTTGATTTATTTTAATTAAGTACATAAATTGATTATTTACTTCAAGGCTATGCAATTGAATATTAGCTATAATTTTTATAAGAAAATATTATTTATGTTCAAAATACCTCTACTCTAATTGTATAATTTTTGTGATGTTGTGAAATAAGTACCTGAATGATGCTTTCCATATTATATGTACATATATTTTACTTTTCTATGTAATTAGTTTAAAAGATTATTATTAATTCAAATTTTCAGGAAAATATAAAGTAAAAATTATTCGAATGTTTCAATTGAAATAACTGTTTATTGATTTTTTTGTTGTGAAATGACTAATCAATATGTACATATATTTTTATTTTTTTTGGAATTAGTTTTGAAGATCATTAATAAATTAAATGTATAGAAATGCAATTTCAAACGAAAAAAATATATACAATGTAAAAATTATTTCAATGTTTCAATACAAATAATTGTTTAATGCTTTTTATGTTGCAAACTGATTAATTAATTATCAACTAGTTCTATTAAAACTTACATTTTCTGGAATTAGTTTGGAAGATTATTCTTAAATTGAATTTACAGAACTGAAAGTTCAAATTAAAAAAAATTAGGCAAAGTAACAATTTTTTGAGTGTTTTAATGAAAATTATAGTTGAATGCTTCTTATTTTGTAAACTGATTAATTGATTATTAGCTAATTAATTTTGTTCACAATATTAAGTTACATGAAGATTGTATTTTAATGTTTCTCTGCTAAGTGACATAACTCGATTATTTATTTTTAAGTTATGTAATTGAATATTGGCTATAATTTGTATAACAGAAGTTTATTTATATTTAAAATAGCCTTATTCCAGTTACATAATTTTTCAAATGTTTTTGAGCTTGTGAAACTAGTATCTGAATTAAATTTTCAAAGTTATGTGTACATACGTTTCAATTTTTTTGGAATTAGTTCGAAAGCTTATTATCAATTCCAATTACCAGAAATGCAATCTTAAATTCAAAAAAATATATAAATTGAAAACTAAACATTATTTTATTATTAATTTTGTTAATTATCATTATGCATATTATTATTAATTGATTCTATGAAAACTTAAATTTTCTGGAATTATTTAAAAAGCTTATTAATAAATAAAATATGGCGCTCAAGCTATAAAGCTTATTGTGCCGTTAATTAATTGTGCCAAAATATTCCTAAATGAGTGTTAAAATTTTAAAAAATATAAAGTGCAAATTATTTCAATCTTTCTATGTCAATATAATAATAATAGTTTGATGTTTTTATGTTGTAAATAGTTCAATTAATTATTATATAATTCATTTTTTTCAAAATTTTAAATTGAATAAAGATTGAATTAAAGTTTCTCAATTAAGTAACATACATTGATTATTTACTTTGAGGTTGTGTAATTGAATGTGGGCTATTATATCTATAATAAAAGTTTTTGATTTCAAGTTTTAAGTTTTTATGAAATTAGTTAAAAAGATTATAAATAATTTAAATTTTTAGAATAATATAAGATAAAAATTAGTTTGATGTTTCAATGCAAATAATATTGTTGATTGATTTTTATGTTATGAACTGATGAATAAACTATTATTAACTATTGACTGATTAATTTTTTTCAAAAAATTGAATTACCTAAAGATTCAATTTGAATTATTTTCAGTTGAATTACATAAATTGATTATTTACATTAAGGTTATGTGATTTAATATTGGCTGCTATTTTTAGGATTTTATTTTTCCTTTAAAATATCTCCATTACAAGTATATAATTTTTTCAAATATTTGTATCAAAATTATATGTACATATGTGTTGATCTTTTATGAAATTTGTATAAAAGGTTATTAATAATTCAAATTTTCAGAAAAATATGAAGTAAAAATTATTTGAATGATTCAATGAAAATAATTCTTCAAAGCTTTTTGTGTTATGAAATGATTAATTAATTATTGGCTGATTAATTTTTTCACAAAATTGAATAACATAAATTAATTATTTCCTTCATGTTGATGTGATTGAATATTGGATATGATTAGTATAATAAAAGTTTATTTTTTTCAACCTATCTCTATTACAATTATGTAATTTTTTATAATATTTATGATGATACATATAAAGTGAGAATTATTTGAATTTTTCAATGAAAATAATTGTTTAAGGCTTTTTTATTTTGTAAACTGACTGATTGATTATTGACTGATTCATTTTCTCACAATATTAAATGTTGTAAATATTGAATTTCAATTTTTTTCGATTTAGTAACATAAATTTATTATTTACTTTGAGGTTTCTAATTGAATATTGGATATAATTGGTATGATAAAAGTTCATTTATATTTAAAATACCCCTATTCCAGTTACATAAGTTTTAAAATGTTTCTGATGATGTGATATGATTATCTGAATTTAATTTTCAAAATTATATGGACACACGTTTTCATTTTTTCTGGAATTAGTTTAAAAGGTTATTGATGACTGAAATTTTCAGAAAAATATAAAATCAACATTATTTGAATGTTTCGATGAAAACAATGATTTAATGCTTTTCATGTTCTGAACTCAATAATTATTTATTAGCTGATTAATTTTTTTCACAATATTAAATGACATAAAGATTGATTTTCAATTTTTTAATATTAACTAACATAGATTGATTATTTACTTTAGGGTTATGTCATTAAATATTGGTTATAATTTATATGATAAAAGTTTATTTATTTTCAAAATACCTCTATTCCAATTACGCCATTTTTGTAAGTTTTCGTGATGTTGTGAAATGAGTATCTGAATTCAATTTTCATAATTAGGTTTTAATTTTCTCTGAAAGTAGTTTAAAAGGTTAATAACAATGAGCATTTTTTGGAAAATATAAAATAAACATTATTTAAATGTTTCAATAAGAATAATTCTTCATTGCTTTTTATGTTGGAAACTGATTAATTAATTATTAGCTGATTATCGTTTTTACAATATTAAATTACATAAAGGTTGAATTATAATTTTTCTATATTAAGAAACATAAATTAATTATTTATTTTAAGGTTATTTAGTTGAATATAGGCTATAATTCGTATAATGAAAGTTTATTTATGTTTAACATATCTCTGTTGCAACTATATAATTGTTGTAAATTTTCGTTCTGTTTTGGTATAAGTATTATTTCTCAGGAAATCGAAGCTTTTAAGCACTCTCGATTTAGGAAATTGGAATAGAATTAATAAATTTCTTATTATAATTCCAAACATTTGATTGTTTGTTCATTTAAAGGAAGTGTCTATATGCAGCGAAATTTTCGTACAAAATTGCTAGGGCCTACACAAAAATCCGCCTATTCGTACTGAAATTTCGATACAAATAACCCCTTTTCCAGCTCCCTCTATTCGTACCGAAAAAAATCCGCCCGCTTCGCGGGCACATTCTCATAGCGCGCTTCGCGCGCGGCTCGCTTCGCTCGCAAGTTTCAGCGCGCCTAGGGCGCGCACCTGTTGGATCTCGCGCTTCGCGCTCGATTGGGTATTCATCTCGCGCTTCGCGCTCGATTATATGTTTATCTCGCGCTTCGCGCTCGATAATGTATTCACCTCGCGCTGCGCGCTCGGACACATTTGTCGTCTAGGTTTTCACACTTCGTGT
>CAKNYM010052484.1:434669-477243 GCA_932195095.1 Andricus curvator | reverse complement strand
CTTTTTGAATTTTCATCCAAAATGGCTGGCTAACGAACTTGACCTTTCGTTTAGGAGACTAAAAGAGTATACCAAAGGCCAGTCAAATCGGTGAATTCTTTCGAAAGTTATCGTGTTCACAGACAGACATACAGACAGACAGACAGACAGACAGACAGACAGACAGACAGACAGACACATTCGTAAAAACCTGTTTTTTGGGTTCAGGGGGTCTCAAAACGTGGACATTTGACAAAAACCGGGGGGGTCAAATTTTACACAAATCTAATACCTTCTCTAGATGAGAATGTAAAAATTCGGTTATTTCTACCTAAATTTGGGTACACGTAGCCACGGCTTTATTTTGAACCAGCTACTGTGTTGAAGATAAATTTTTTTCCTCTTCTCTTTTTTTTATTACTTAAAACAATTCAATTAATCTTCTGGTTTAAAAAGTCATCTTTCGTGTTGAACTCTTTTGTTGAAAATTCATTTTTTTTGGCAATTTATTATTTGAGTTGAAAATTCAGCTCTTTTCTTGAAAATGTAACTATTTTGTTGAAAATTATTTTTTTTTTGGTTGAAAATTATTTCTTTTTTACTAACAATGTAACTGTTGCATTTTCGGTTGGAAATTGATATTTTTCATTGAAAATTGATATTTTCTAGTTGAAAATTGATGTATTTTGTTAAAAATTCTTCTTTCTCGGTCAAAAATTATTCTTCTTGGTTGAAAATTCATCCTTTTTTATGCAAAATGCAATTGTTTGTTTCTGAATTGATCTGGTTTGTTTAGGGATTCAAAAATTTGGTTGAAAATTAAACCATTTGGTTGAAAATTAACTTTTTTGTTAAAAAATAAACTTTTTTTGTGTGAAAATTTAACTTTTTTGGTAGAAAATTTACTTTAAAAAAATCATATTGTTGGGTAGAAAATTCAACCGTTTCGTAGATGGTTTCTTGTTTTGGCTTTAAAATTCAACAACTTGGTTGAAAATTAATTTATTTTATTGAAAATTCGTGTTTGTTGGTAGAACAATAATCTTTTTGCTGGAAAGTTCATCTTTTTGGTTGAAAATTTAACTATTTGGCTAAAAATTTATATTTTTAGTTTAAATTTAACTATTTGGTAAAAAATTAAACTATTTTTATGAAAATTTAACTTTTTCGTAGAAAATGAACTTTCTGGTCAAAAATAATATTTTTAAGTTGATAATTCAACCGTTTTGTAGATTTAACATTATTACCGAAAACTCGTTTTTTTTTGTTGTTTAAAAATTAATTTTTTTTTTATCTGAAAATTGAGTTTTTCCATTTTTGGTCCGAAACTTATCATTCATGAGTTGAACATTCAACTATTTGGAAGAAAATTCATGCATTTTGTTAGAAATACGTCTTTTTGGATAGAAAATTAATTTTGTTTGCTGAAAATTCAATATACGTTTCGACATGAAATATTAGGAATTTAAACTGCTTCATATTGCATTCAGTATGGTATTTACATCAATTTTATTTGAAAGAATTTATTACTCCACTATTACCCTATTTTCGTGAAAAATCACCAATAAGGGTGACGGGGAAGGGGGGGGGTCAAAAGTAGCCTAAAATTGGTAACGTAGTTTATGGAAGATCCCTTAGCGCTACATTTTGCGGTAAAGATGCGTTTGGAAGCCAATTTTTTTCGTTTGGACGGCAAAACTCAAAAATATATTGAGTTTTCAAAATTGGAGTGCTAACTTCACGCTGCGGAACAAGTATTAATTTTTTTACCAATCGTTTGGATGTCGTTAGGATGCGTTTGGAAGCTCACTTTTGACGTTTGGACGATGAAATTGTGTGAGTTATCGAATAAAAAAGTCATTAGCACCATACTCGCAAGTGGCGCCCTCTCCGTGTCCTTAAATATAATATGAAGTGTCACCCCGAAAACTGTGGTACCGAAAATTTCCAAAAATGTTCAAAATTTTTGAAATTATAAAATTATCAAAATTTCTTAATTTTACAAAATGTTCAATTTTCTCAAATTTCCCAAATTCTCTAAAATTTGTGAAAGTTTCTAAAATTTGTAAAATACTCAGAATTTTCAAACTTACCAAATATTCTAATATTTCTGAATTTTATGAAATGTTAAAAATTTCTAAAATCATTCAAATTTCTGAAATTAATATTCAAAATGTTTAAATTTCTAACTTTATTTTAATTTTTAAAATTATCAAGATTTCTAGAATGTTCCAAATTTGTTTAATTATCAAAATTTCTAAAATTTCTCAAATGTTACAAATTTGAGATGTTTTTATAATTTTAGAAATTTTCAACAGTTTCGAAATTTTTATAATTTTACCACTTTAATTAATTTTTGAAAATTTTAGATTTTTCAGATAGTTCGGAAATTTTTGTGAATTTTGAAAAGTTTAGAAATTTTGAGACGATTCTATAATTTCAGAAATGTTGACAATATTGTAAATTTTGAAAATTTTGGAACATTTTAGAAATTTTAGAAATTTTGAAAGAATTGAACATTTTGCAAAATTCTGAAATTTTGATAATTTTTATAATTTCAGAAATTTTGAACATTTTAGAAATTTCGAAAATTTTGAAAATATACGGAAATTTAGATAATCCAAAAATTTTGAAAATTTTTGGAAAGTTTCGGTGACACATCATTTTAAATTTAAGGACACGGCTGACCAAAGAAGGTCACTACCACTTGAGAACGCACCGCTTGCGAGTATGGCGCTAATAACTTTTTCATTCGATAACTGACACAATTTCATCGTCCAAACTTCAAAAGTGAGCTTCCAAACGCATCCTAACGACATCGAAACGATTGGTGAAAAAATTTGTTCCGCAGCGTGAAGTTAGAACTCCAATTTTAAAAACTCAATATCTTTTGCTTCCTCATAGAGGAAGCTTTGTAATAGTAACATTTTCCAAAAATTTTAAATTCATTTAATTGAACCTTCCCCAATTTCAAAATGTCTAATACAATGTTCTAAGAAATTTTCCGGATGTGTGTGTGTGGATGTGTGGATGTCACACTTTTTTGTGAACACGATGACTTGAAAACGGTTGCAGATAAATTGATGAAGTTTGGAGGGCTTATTTGCCCGACTAATTAACTTAAACTATTAACATAATTCAAAGTTGATGCAACAATATAAAAGATTCCTTGGTTCGAGACGAATCGATTGACCGATAATATTAATATATGTTATTAAAGCGTAAGGAAGGTATGGTGATTTATATATTTTGAAAATCGGTTTTTTATAGTACAACTTTTTTCACTAACATAATTCAAAGTTGATGCAAGAACAGAAAAGATGTGTTGATTCGAGATGAATCGATTGACCTATAATATTAATACATTTTCTTAAAGCGTAGAGAAGTTATGGTAATTTATATATTTTGAAAATTGGTTTTTTATACTCAAACTTTTTTCATTAACATAATTCAAAGTTGATGCAAGAATATAAAAGTTTCCTTGGTTTGAGAAAAATCGATTGACCTATAATATTAATATATTTTATCAAAGAGTAGGGAAGTTATGGAAATTTATATATTTTGAAAATTGGTTTTTTATAGTAAAACTTTTTTTATTAACATAATTCAAAGTTGATGCAACAATATAAAAGATTCCTTGGTTCGAGACGAATCGATTGACCTAAAATATTAATACATTTTATTAAAGAGTATGGAAGCGATGGTAATTTATATATTTTGAAAATCGGTTTTTTATAGTAAAACTTCTATCGCTAACATAATTCAAAGTTGATGCAAGAACAGAAAAGATGTGTTGATTCGAGATGAATCGATTGACCTATAATATTAATACATTTTGTCAAAGCTTAGGGAATTTATGGTAATTTATATGTTTTGAAAATTGGTTTTTTATAGTAAAACTTTTTTTATTAACATAATTCAAAGTTGATGCAACAATATAAAAGATTCCTTGGTTCGAGACGAATCGATTGACCTACAATATTCATACATTTTATTAAAGAGTAGGGAAGTTATGGTATTTTATATATTTTTAAAATCGATTCTTATAGTAAAAATTTTCTCATTCTCATAATTCAAAGTTTTGCTCATAAATTTGTAAATAAAATAATTCTGATAATTTTTGTAAAGAAATCATAAAGCTGGGAAAGGGATGGGGTGCGACAGAACTTTTCCCTTCCCATTTCCAGCTCGAAAAATTATCATTTTGAATACAAAATTTGATTTGCCTGGTTCGTCTTTCTATTCAAAAAATTTTTCGTATTATTTTGTAATTTTGTATTTTTTGTACATTTCTATTTTGAAATCAATCAAAATGAAGACTTTGGTTTGTCTATTATTGAAAAAATAACTAATGCTCCCTCTATCAGGAAGCAAAGAAATTTGCTAACGGCAAGCAAAGTCCTCGTGAAATGAGCACCATATAATTATAAATACAAACAAAGTGGGAACACTCGAGATCGAATTCACAGCTAGTTGAGTTTTGCCGTCCAAATGAAAAACTTGGCTTCCAAACGTATCCTAACGACATCCAAACGATTTCATTAAACAAAAGTTGGATATTTAATTGTTGGTGTGCTAACTTCACGGACATATTACATATTTGGAACATGAAGAGTTAATTTAAACTTCTTCTTGCACTTTATTGTTAAAAATTAAAAAAACGTCCCGCTCAGCCCCAATTTAGAAAGTTGCTTACAGATATTCCTCCAGTGTACACAAAGTTGATAAATCTATTTTTTTGTTAACGAAATAGATGCTGTTCGAACTCGACATGGAGATTTTCCACCACCCATAATTACTCTTTCACCAGACACCCGCATTTTTATAAAGATTCATGGTGCCGACCACATTGAAGCTGGACATATTAGAGTGTATTCTGGAGAAGCGTCGAGCTGGCTGGATGGTATTTTAGGAGATCCTGAGCACCCAGATCGCGTGTGCGTAAAGTTGCATCGTCTGCGTGATTTTCCAAACCGTGATCGTCATTACGTTGCATCTCTCCAAAATCTCCGTAATATCCCATTTATTAAAAACCAACCATCCACGTGTTTCATAATAGACGGCCAAAGCGTTTGGCATACAAGTCTTCTAAGAGTTGAGGACACAGATATGTATCAACCAAGTAGTGCTATAATTCAGATGCGCATTCGAAATACACTAGCAACCAATGAGGATGCGCTTTTTGGGGGGTTACCATTACCTTGGGATGTAAGACAGCGTCTTCCAGACTGGGTCGAGCGTAGTTTAGCTGCTTATGTTTGAAAATGTCTCTTTCTCCTTGAAAATTCAACCATTGTTACTATTTTTTCTCGGTTTCGACTATAAAATCTTTCTTAGTTGAAAATTCAACTCATGTTGAAAAGTCGTCTTTTTGGTTGAATTCAATTGTTTTTCTGTCAAAATTATAATATATTTTTGGATTGACATATAAACTCCTACATTTTCCGTCCTGAATTCATCTTTTTTTAAATAAATATTTAACTACTTGGTTAAAAATTGATATTTTCAGTTGAAAATTGTACTATTTGGTTAAAAGTTTATCTTCTTGGAAATGCAATATATTTACTTAAAAAGATAGGAATCTAATGCGATTTAAGTTTAATTTAATATATTACCCTGATTATCTAGATGTAAATATGCACAGCATTTTAAGTATAAGAAGATGAAATAAAAATTTGTTTGAATTATTTTTCAAATTCATAGACTTTAGGCGCAAATTAAAGAAATGATGAATTATATTTTTAGCATTACTGAATTGTTCAATCGATTAATCGATGTTGAAAATTTCTTTTTTCTTTGGCTGAAAATTAATTTTTTGTTCTGAAAATTCAACTATTTTAGTTGAAACTTGAACTATTTTGTTGAAAATTTTTTTGTTTTTTTTTTCGGTTGAAAATTATATTTAAGTTAGAATAAGTAGTTTATAAGGCACTTATGTAACTAATTGTGAAGGGAACGGAGGCCCTCAAGCCCGTAAAATATATACATAATTTAAGTGAAAAATCATTTTTTTTTTAAATTGAAAATTCCTTTTGTTGCAATGGAAAAAGCATCACGCAGGGGGGGGGGTGTTTAAAGTTCCGGAAAAATGCATCACGTGTTTTGTGAATGGCCCGTAGCTGAAAATTTGTCTTTTTTCATAGAAAACTTTCCTGGTTGTAATTTCCTCTTTTGTGTTCAAAAAATTTAACAAATTAATTAATTTTTTTATCTGAAAATTCACGTATTTTGTTAAAAATTCGTCTGTTTTCGTGGAAAATTAAATTTCTTGGTTGAAAATCCATCCTCTATGGTTAAAAAGGCAAGTCGTTGGCTCTAAATTAATCTGGTTTGGTTGAGGATTCCAAAATTTGGTAGAAAATTAATCTATTATTATTATTATTATTATTATCGATTAGCGATTCGAACTCGAAAGTTCATCGCCTCATCTACCCGAACCGCCACGCATCTCTATCCTGTGCATCCTCCATCCAGTTTAAGTAATCATGTCCTAGTTCTTTTAGATCATCCCTTACATTTTTCTCCCATCTGTTTCTCGGTCTGCCTAGGGGTCTCTTACCAGTCGGTCTCCCTCTTAAAACTTGCGCCACTGTTCTTTCATTGCCCATTCTTGCTACATGCCCCGCCCATCTTAATTGACGCGCTTTCATTACTCTATTAATATTTGCTGACCCGTAGAGAGCGTGCTGCTCATCATTATGCAGTTTTCTCCATTCACCAGTCTCTTCGTCCCTCTTTGGACCATAGATTTTTCTAAGTACTTTATTTTCAAAAACTCTAAACCTATTCTCCTCTCCTTTCGTCAGCGCCCACGTTTCACACTCATACATGACGACCGGCATTATTATCGTTTTGTAAATTCTTACTTTGATGTTTCTAGATAGCAATCGCGATTTCAGTAGCGTGTTTGCTGCATAATAGCACCCATTGTCAGCGTGCAGCCGCGCGTTGATTTCCGTTTTAATGTTATTTTCGCTAGTTATAATAGACCCGAGGTATTTAAACTCGTTAACGCTTTTGAATTTCATATTTCCGGCCATAAGATCCCCGCCTAAATTACTTTGTTCGGATCTGACGATGGTCATATATTTTGTCTTTGATTCGCTAACTTCCAAACCAATATCTTTGGGTTTTGTGATCAAGATTTCTGCATTTTTAGCAGCGATTTCTTTATCATCCCCTAGTAAGTCGAGATCATCCGCATACCCAAGAATTTGTATTATCCCATTGAGGGTAGCACCGCGGTGCACCGGTCATTAAGTGATTCTCAGTATTAAAACATTGCACAGTTCATTCCTGCATTGTGAAAACATTGAAGATTTCGAAGAAAAAAAAAACAATATTGAATGATTTATTTAAAAAAATTGAATTTCTGTTTTTCAGTATTTGTCTTAGAAAGAGGTTTATTGAGAAAATGAGAATTTTCCAAGCTTGCGCGTTCCGCGAAAAATGTGTAAATAGTATAAAAAGTTTTGGGGAGGCGCAAACCATTTTTTTTGTAACGATTGAAGCATAATAAATTCATTTATTATTTTTCCGGCAAAGCAGGTAGCATCCCACGATAGAGTGCGTGAGTCGCCCTGTATTTTTATGAATAAATAAGATATTTTAAAAGAAAAGTGAATCTGAAGTCTGTTTGGAGATGCCTTTCACAGGGATTATAAATTTAGATAATATATTATACATAATGAACATAAATACACTATATATTATTATATATATATATATATATATATATATATATATATAAATAGAATTATTATATATACGACGAAGAATAATATTATTACGAGTAAATAAAGTGAATAACGATTAATAAATATGTTGCCTTCATTACTTATCACATCCTTCTAGAATACATATTTTTATTTATTTTATTAACAAATAACGCTATTTAACAAAAAAAGAGGAAAATTTATAGTATTAGTAATATATTTTTTTATTTTGATAATAATGTCTCCAATTGTTAAATACTTGTAAAAATCTTATAATGTCCTCGAATTCTTTAAAAAAATTGAATATTTTAGTATACTTCATTTATTTTATTTAAATTCTTTAAAATTTGTAAATACTTGAATACATTTAAATTTTAAATACTAAATTTTTGGGTAAACAATTTTCAATAATTTGGTGAAAAAGTGAATTTAGCACCGTTTACCTTTACCTGCCTAAATTAAAAGTTAGAGTGGGTTGGAAAACAAAAAGTGTGTAAGCAATATAAAAAGTTCTGGTTGGATAAAATCTTGTTGGTTAAAAATTCATTTGCTTGGTTGAAAATTTACCTATTTTGTTTAAAAGTAATTTTTTTAACTGACAAATTTTGTTTTAAAATTTATCTTTTCAGTTGATGATTCAACTGTTTGGTTAAAAATTCATTTATTTTCTTGAAAATTCTTTTTTTTTTAGCCGAAAATTATTCTTTTTGGTTCAAAAATCATTTGTTTGGTGGAAAATTGAACTATTTGGTTAAAAATGCGTTTTTTTTTGTTTGAAAATAAGGTTTTTCAACTAAAAATTTGTTGGTAAACATTTTTTTTAGTAGAAAATACATGTTCTTTGTTGAAAATTCATCTTCTTAGGTGGAAAATTAATCTTTTTTATTAAAAATTCATTTTTCTGGTTGAAAATTATTATTTTTTTTAACTGAAAATTTAACTATTTCAGTTTTGGTTGAAAATTCATCTTTTTTAGATGAAAATTCAACTGTTTGATTGAAAATTCATGTATTCGTTTGAAAATTCTTTTCTTTGGTTGAAAATTATTTGTCTTGTTTTAAAAGTCATTTCTTTGGTTGAAAATTTAACTATTATGTTGAAAACTCATTTTTTTGCTGACTATGATTTCACAAAGATTTCTAAACTTTCAAAACATTCAAAGGCTCTCAAAGATTTGAAAGAGAGTACAGTGTACCATATTTTGAAGAATTAAACGCATTTCAAAGATTTAAAACGATTTCAAAAGGTTTCAAAGCATTTTAGAAGAATTCAAAAGATTTCAAAGATTCAAAAAAGGCGTTTACACCACATTTAAAAGATTTCACACAAATTTCCCAAAGATTTCAAACATCTCATAAAGACTTCAAGGATTTCAAAGAATTTAAAAAGGCATGTAACATACACTAGATTTTAAAGATTTCACAAAGATTTCGAATATTTCAAAAAAATTTTTAAACTTTCAAAAGATTTCAAAACATTTCAAAGATTTGAAACGATTTCAAAACTTTTTAGAAGATTTTAAAAGATTTAAAATATTTTAATCATTTCAAATTAATACAAAAGATTTCACAGATATTTCCAAGATTTCAGAAAAATTTCAGGAAGATTTCAAAAGAATACAAGAAGTTCCAAGATTTCAAAAAGAATACAGTACACCAGATTCCAAAAATGTCAAAAAAGTTTCAAAGATTTTAAACGATTTCAGAAAGTTTCAACAAATTTTAGAAGATTTCAAAAGATTTCAAAAGATTCAAATTTCAACCGATTGAAGAAAGATTTCACAAATATTTCAAAGATTTCAAAGGATTTAAAAAAATTTTCACAAAGATTTTAAAGATTTCAAGAATTTTGAAGATTTTACACAAATTCCAAGAGGTTCTAAAACTCGAAGATACAAAAGATTTCAGAAATCTTTCATAAAGATTTCAACCAATTTCAAAAAAATGTCAAGGATTTCAAAGATTTTACAAAAATTTAAAAAGATTCCAACATAATTCTCAAAGATTTCATAATGATTTTAAATACTTTAAAAGATTTCAACAAATTCACAAAGATTTCAAAAGATTTCAAAGATTTCAAGGATTCCAATGACTTTACAAAGATTGTGAAATATTCCAAATGATTTCACAGAGATGACTTATGTTATGCTCATTTTTTACATGTATAAAAAACGGTTATTTCATTATTTGATGTAAAAAAAGGAGACCTGGACAAACTTCATTTCTTGACCTGGAAAACCTGGAAGAGCTTGAATTTTGTTCCCAAGAATTGCTGGACACCCTGATGTCAAATATCCTAAAATCTTTCAGATCCCTTGAATCCATTAAAATTTTGTAAATCCTTAAAGCCCTTGGAGATTTGGGTGGTCCAAAAATTTTTCTTTTTTAATTTTCATGCATATCGCCTTGAAATTTGTTCGCATCCACAAACAAATAAATGCGTTTTTTTAATGATATTCAGAGGTTCCGCAAGCCCTGTGAAGTTTAACATGTATTTCCAACAAGAAAAAAATACTCTTGTAAATTTTATTCAGAATCGTCAATATCGGCCCAAAAACTCCCATAAGTGAAAAATTGGGTTTTGCGAGTTTTTAGCGGTCATTATGATTTTTTCATTGTTTTTTAAATACAAGTTATAATACATAAATGACAACTTTGTTTCCGATAATTAGATGATTGCATAAATTGTTTAAACCATTTTTAAATAGTTTTTAGCAATTTTATTTAAAATAGCTAGTTATGATTTTTTTTGTGTTTTTAAATAAAAATTGCGTCTATTACATGAAATACCACTTTCTAGTGATAATTCGATGTTTATATAAGTTATTTAAACAATTTATTATTGTTTTTAGCCATTTTCTCTTAGAATAGAGTTAGAAAGTCGCGGTTTTTTCCAAATTTTTCAAATTATTTTCAACTTTTCAGTTAGATCGAGGCAATGATCAATAGAATTGAACAAACATACTTGTTTAAATGATTTATTATTTATAATAATATTCTCTCAGAATGATGTCAGAAAGTTGCAGTTTTTTTTAAATTTTTCACTTTTGGTCCACTTTTCAATTAGAGTGAGGTAATAATTAATTAAATTTAACAAACATACTTGTTTAAACAATTTATTATTATTTTTAATAATATTCTCTTTGAATAATGTTAGAAAGTGGCGGTTTTTTCTAAAATTTTTGTCTTTTTGTCCACTTTTCACTTAGCGAATTAATGCAACTTAACAAACATAATTGTTTAAACAATTTATTAGGGTTCATAACTATCTTCTCTTGAAGTAATGCCCTCGGTAATGCCAGAAAGTTAACGGTTTTTCTAAAATTTTCAGCTTTTCATTGACTTTTCAGTTTGGAACAAATAATTAATATTAATATTAATTTAAACAAAAAGGCTCTCAGTCACTACTTAGAGGATTTGCATTTAATATGATCCATATAGGAAATTTGAAGAATATTTCAAATATCTGTTTTATTTCAGAAAAACATATTCACGAAAAAGAAACAGATTGTTTCAAAAATTATTCTCTCTAATGTTTATTTATTAATTGTTCATAACTAAAAAGCCAAAGCAGATTCAAAAATTTCAGAAAAAACAGCAACTTTGTAGCAATTATCTGAAAGAAGGTTAGTTATAAACAGTAATGACTTGTTGAAACAATTGTTGAAAAGATTTTTAGCATTTTATAGTAGCGAATAACATTTTAATCCATTTAAATTAAATAAAAAGCAAGAAAATTGGCGTCACGCTTACTGGAACGTTTACCTTATTATTTTTATGAAAATTCCTTATATTTTTCGTATAAATTTGGTTTATATTTGAATACATTTTTTTAGATTTCTATCATAAGAATCTTGATTTTGTTTTCAATTTTCTAAGCTAATGGTGTTATGAATGAAGTGGTTAGTTTTTAGAAGTGGTTGTTTTTTTCTGGCCTTCTTCTTTGCTTTTATGTGATTCCACTCTTATATTTTCTGAATTCTGATGCATTATTTTTTATATTTACGCGAGATGTCAAACTGTTAACTTTATCGAAAATCTTACCCAATCTTGCTCGTTTTCCGAGATTCTCGACCAAAATCACGAGATACTAGGGTTTTCCCAAAAAAAAAAAAAAAAATGGATACTTTCAGTATTTTTCAAGCTTATGTAAACAAGAATCTAAACAAGAATGCCAAAAAAAGACCATTGGAAGCTTCGCGGTCATCAAAATAATAATTTAATATTAACTTAAGTAAATAGTTTTACAAAAATTAACCACATATCAACATAGCTCTTTTACTTTTCGAGATATGGTGAACAGAAAAAAGTTACACACACTCGTGGACATTAAAAAAAAAATTGTATTTTCGAACTCTTCGAGTCGAATTATATCGAAATATGTCAAAAAATGTTATATGAAAATTTAGGTCATTATAAACCTCCCTCTATGAGCACTTGTTTAAACAATTTATTTTAACATATAATTATCAGTACCTTTTTCTCCCAGCGCAGGAAAAGGAGAAGATCTTTTTTTAGAAAAAAATGAAGTAAAATAATTTTTAATTCATATCTTTATCTAGTCTGAAAAGACGTTAAAAATTTATGTTATTCTCTGATGATAATACAGATTCCTTGAAAAATTTAACTTTTACCATCTAGCAAAATAATGCGTGTATTTTCTGAAAAAAGTTTCTTCTCTCAATCTCTCTAGTAGCTTAATGGCAAAGCACCCAAACGGCAATCGGAAGTTCTGAGGTTCTATTCCCAGCGGAGCGAAAGGAGATCTTTTTTCAGAAAGAATTAAATAAAATAATTTTTAATTCATATCTCCATCCAGTCTGAAAAGACATTAAAAATTTCTGTTATTCTCTAATGATAATACAAATTACTTAAGTAATTTTTCATTCGTATTCTATGGATGATTAAGAAGAGAAATACTAAATACTAAATTTAGAAAAACGTCTTTTTTCGTATGGGAAATACGTGTTAGGCTTCATGGGGCTTACAGCACATCTAAATATAATTTTTTCTCAAAAAAAGAAAAAACGGATTATCGTTTTGTGATTCGAACAAATTTGGGGGTAACATGCATGAAAATTCGAAGGTAAAAATTCTCCAGTGCATTTTTGTACCACCCTACTGTATATATTACTTAAAAGAAGCTTATGGCAATGGTATGTATACCATTAAGCCATTTCCCTTTCGGGGTAGGCGTGACACTACCCGATTCGGGTAGTGTTTCTAGGTTAATAACTTGTAGTAAATAACTACGTGTGGGCTCACCACACCCACGATGTGCCAACAGCACTCAGTTTTCTCGAATGGTCACCCATCCAAGTGCTAACCGCGCCCAACGCTGCTTAACTTCAGTGATCTGACGAGAACTGGTTTTTTCAGCGTGGTATGGCTATTGGTTAATGGTGAACATAGAAAATATAAATGCTAAATAAAAAAACGCTTTTTTATAACATTTTCAATTTTATTGAAACAATAGGACAACTTGTAAGCAGGTCACGTGACCTCCGCCAACATTATACGTTTCCATATTGGTGTCAAACTGTTTACTCCAAATGTGCATTGTCCTCCATTCTCGAGCCCTCTGTAGTTTCTAATGATTAAATAAAAATTTGATTATCCATATATCATATAAAAAAAGACGAAAAAAATGTGTTATTTCACTTTTTCATATTTGAGCTGCTTAATCTCTATGTATGCTGTAAGCACACACAAGCACACAAATGAAATGAAAAGTTTTGACTAAATTATTGTCTGTTTACGAAAGATTTTATCTTATCTCCTCCTCATACAAGAAGGTATTTTCTCGTTTGAAAATTATTATTATTAACTTCTAAAAATCATTCGAAATAAATGAAAATATTTTTATGTGTAAGTTACCTCGACATTTTCGATCGCATTCGTGCGATACATGAATATACGCGTGAATATGCCCATCTCCTCCTTTGTACTAAAAGCATATTTTTCAATAATAAATTACACATGGTTCGTTTAAGAATCAAGTTTTTGATGTGAAAAAGAAAACACGAAAATTTTGTATGCTCACCATGCATTCGTCAGCGCAAGATTGGTAGCTATGACGGTCTGTTTCTATGAAGGCCTCTTCACCATAGTAAGCACCGGCGCCACCGAAACGAAAACCGCCAACGCCAACATCGTCGCTACCACCAACTCTACTTTGGGCCATTACTGTAAAAATAAGATATATATCAACATTAATTTTCCATATTAGTTTTTTGACAAATAGGGTAATGACACCAATAGGTGGCCACACTTCATTAGTGGGGCCTCTTCCTAAAATTCTCGGCCGAAAATGGGAATCTCTTGAATCGGACTTAAACTTGTGCAAAGTATATTCTTAAAGGACGGTGGTTTATGAAGAACAAATTTTATCATTTGGACAAATATTTATCGGAGGGGAGGGGGTGAAGTTTTTTTATTATCGATGCATTTACTAATTTCCGCAATACTTATAATAAACTTCGAACAGGTGAATGAGAATCTATATGCAATGTCTAGAATGCAGGTGCTAGAGATCCCATACATTGTTAGAAAAATCTGTATTAAATTTAATACATATGTATATGAAGTCATTTGCATACACGGCAGTTGAAATTTCATATACATTAAAATATGAATAGCTGTATACTTTATATTAAATATAATATACAGGCCGGTATAGCAGCGTGCTTGAAAACTCAAAGTGCTTTGATTTCTTTAAATCTTATAAAATATTCGCAATTGAAGTAATAATATAGAATTCGTCGATTGAATTGCTTTTTATGATTAAAGTGCAACGCGTACATGTGGAACTCTTTCCAAAATTTGCCCTGAATGGTAGAAATTTAATGTGAGTATAGTGGATTGTACTACTCGGTGGGTTTCCTATCACCACTACGTAGCGCGTCCTCAGGTTGCGGATAGAGGAACGGCCCGTAAGGCTGAACAGCCCCCAAGGTTAACTGCGAATACAAGAATAAGCAGTCGCGGACAGCCGATAGGAGCCAGTCGTAGGTGTGGTGAATCTAGCACTGGTAAAAAATAGGTACACGACAACCATGGCTTGGGGGGACCCACCCATTCGCGTTCATACACAATGGGTGGGTTCTGGCAAGCCAGGGTGCAGCGTGTACCCACCTAGAAACTATACCCGAACCAAAACTAAAAATCTTGTAAGGGAAAAATCCTGCTGCCCATTGGACACTGCAGCGATGACACTGCCCGCAAGGGATGTGTGGAATGATTCGCCTGCATAGGGCCAAAGGGGTATTGATGCCAGTAGGCGCGCTGCCTTGCAGGGGGACGTTAGGGTACGAGGATGAAACTGTAATGTGTCTGACGACAAGTTGACATGGTCCTTGTCAGAGTCGGAAAGCTCCCATACTTAGACCTAGGGAGGTATGGGGGTTATCACTCCTGGGACAGTGGACTCACCTACGATCGGAATAGGATCCTAACGTGCGGATTATCTTGAAACTACCATGGCTAACTTGCAAAAACAAAAAACTACAGTTAAAGATCTAAGGGTGGGAACTCTAAACGCGCGTAGTCTAAAAACTGGCCGATTTAGCGAACTCATTAAGATAGCAATTGAATACAAAACTGACTTGATAGCACTTCAAGAAACCTGCTGGTCGGGCGATTTCGCGTCAATTTCTAGGGATAACTATACTTTGCACTGGGGAGGAGCTAAGGGGCAAAGACTGGGGACTGGTTTTCTTATTAATAAACGAATTTCGCAAGCACTTATCGACATGCAATTCATTAACGACCGGTTATCATACATTGTACTAAAGGGTAATTTCAGCAAACACGTATTAATCAATGTGCACTGCCCCACCGAGGACAAAGACGAAGACACTAAAGATCTTTTTTATGAAACAATCGAGCAGGTTTTTGACAAGTTCTCAACGTTTGACGCAAAAATAGTATTGGGGGACTTCAACGCGAAAATTGGAAAAGAACCAATGTATAGGCCTACAATAGGATCAGAAAGTTTGCATGACGTCAGTAATGATAATGGAACCAGAGTAATAAACTTTGCAGCTTCAAAGAACCTCGTTGTCAAAAGCACATATTTCAAGCATAAAAATATACATAAGGCCACCTGGACATCACCAGATGGTAATACTCACAATCAGATTGATCACGTTCTAATAGACAGAAGACGTCATACAAACATTCTCGATATAAGATCGTATAGGGGAGCGGATTTAAATTCAGACCATTTTCTCGTGATAGTAAAACTAAGATCTAGGCTAGCGTTAAGTAAGAAAACAAGCCGCACAGAGCCAACAGTTCGTTTCAATATAGATAAGTTCAAAACAGCAACAGAAACATTAAATTACCAAGTTGAGATTTCTAATAGTTTCGACGCTCTCCAAGAACAGAGAGACGATAACAATAATCGCGAGGAGGACCCGGAAACCCTGTGGAGCAATACGAAAAAGGCGATAAAGGCAGCCGCGAAACTTACGATAGGTTTTAAGAAAGTAACCAAAAGCAAACCATGGTTTGACGAAGAGTGCAAACTCTGGTTTGAGAAACGTCGGAAGGCCAGACTAAGTAGTTTACAAAATAAGTGCGATCAAACACATAAGAAATATCTCGAGATTAGCAAAAGTACAAATAGGCTCTATAGATCCAAGAAAAGGGAGTGGGAAAAGAATAAAATACTAGCAATAGAAGCGCATAATAAACAAAATAACCCGCGTGAGATGTACAGGGGAATCAATTTTATAAGGAAAGGCTTTCAAAGTAGAACGGAAGTAATGAGGGACGAAAATGGCAATCTAGTAGCCGATGCGACAGAGAGACTGAATTTATGGAAAGATTATTTCGATAAACTATTAAATGTACGCGAAGCCCCCGTTGAAGGTAATCTCGGCGAAATCCACACTGCTGATCTATTAATTAACGATCCTACTGATATAGAAATAGAAATGGCCATCAAGAAGTTGAAAAATAACAAAGCCGCGGGCATCGATGACCTACCGTCAGAACTGATAAAAAATGGAGGCCCTTGCCTCACAAGGCAAATTTGTAAATTGATACGCGCAGTTTGGAAAACAGAACGCATGCCGGAAGAATGGAATACCTCTATCATTATTCCCATCTTTAAAAAAGGCGATAAAACTAACTGTAACAACTATCGGGGAATTTCACTTGTGCCTTCGTGCTACAAGATCCTGTCTAATGTTATCCTAAGTAGACTAACTCCTTTTGCCGAGGAAATCATTGGGGATTACCAGTGTGGATTCCGCCGAAACCGATCTACAAGCGATCAAATGTTTACAATTAGACAACTGTTAGAAAAGAAATGGGAATTTAATGAAGCAGTACATCAGCTATTTATCGATTTTAAAAAAGCTTACGACTCTATTTTACGCGCGCGAATATACTGGATCCTAGAGTTCTTGGGTGTGCCAAGAAAATTGGTTAGACTTATCGAAATTTGCTTAAGCGGCAGTAAGGGTAGAATACGCGTAAACGGTAGTTTATCTGAAGAGTTTTCGATCCGCGATGGCCTGAAACAGGGCGATGCACTTTCGTGCGTCCTTTTTAACTTAGTTTTAGAATACGTGGTTAGGCAAGTGCAGGCGAATCCGACCGGTGCTACCCTCAATGGGGTAATACAAATTCTTGGATATGCGGATGATCTCGACGTACTAGGGGATGATAAAGAAACGGTAGCTAAAAATGCAGAAATCTTGATCGCAAAAGCCAAAGAGATTGGCTTGGAAGTTAGCGAATCGAAGACAAAATATATGACCGTCGTCAGGTCCGGACAAAGTAATCAAGACGGGGATCTAATGGCCGGAAATATGAAATTCGAAAGGGTTAACGAGTTTAAATACCTCGGGTCTATTATAACTAGCGAAAATAAGATTAAAACGGAAATCAATGCGCGGCTACACGCTGGCAATAGGTGCTATTATGCAGCAAACACGCTACTAAAATCGCGATCGCTATCTAGAAACATCAAAGTAAGAATTTACAAAACGATAATAATGCCGGTCGTCATGTACGGGTGTGAAACGTGGGCGCTGACGAAAGGAGAAGAGAATAGGTTTAGAGTTTTCGAGTCAGCAAATATTAATAGAGTAATGAAAGCGCGTAAATTAAGATGGGCGGGGCATGTAGCAAGAATGGGCAATGAAAGAACAGTGGCGCAAGTTTTAAGAGGGAGACCGACTGGTAAGAGACCCCTAGGCAGACCGAGAAACAGATGGGAGAAAAATGTAAGGGATGATCTAAAAGAACTAGGACATGATTACTTAAACTGGATGGAGAATGCACAAGATAGAGATGTGTGGCGGTCTCGGGTAGATGAGGCAATGAACTTTCGAGTTCGAACTGCTAATCTATAATAATAATAGTGGATTGTAGGTTAGATCTGTCATTTATTTACGTAATTGAACTTTCCGACTTAAAATCCAATTTTATTTCTGATTAATTGTAAGAAGGTATCATGTTTTACTATTGAGAATCGAAAATTCCTGCTAATCCTATTTTGATTTTGTGTAAAATGGAATTATCTGAGCGATGGTCATGAATGTATATGAAATTTAATAAACGCGTACCTAAATAGCGATTTCATATGCTTGGGATATTAATTTTAATATACATTGATATTTTAAATTTAATACTATTTTTAACAGTGTAGGACTTGGAGCTACACAGCGATTAAACGCGACGGAGAGTTTATACCGTCTAAACGTGACGTGGTGCGGTATACCGCCTAAGTGCGGCGTGGAGCGGTATGAAATGGAGGCGTCGATTTTATCTTTGTCCATTTTTATTTTTTTTATCCATTTTACCTTTGTCTTGAATTTTACATAACTTAGTTCGGTAAACGGAGGACATTACGGCATTATATTAAAATTTCACTTTCAGTCATGTAAAATGAAATAGGGTAATAATTGATGTGAAAATATGAATTATTAATATAAATTCATTATAATTTAATTCGCGATTCAGTAAGAATTAATACAACTAGGTAATAAAGATTACCTGACAGTTGGGTAAAATAAGATGTCGATTACCTACCAGTTAGGTCCCTAAAAACCCTCTAAATATGTGAATTCTACATCCCAGTCATGTAAAATTTCGTGCGCCATAAAAAAAAAACATGCTTGCTACGTCTCCACGTTTCATCGGAATTTGTTATTCTAACATTTTATTAATAAGCGGGCTTATAAATAAACCTTAAAACTTTAAATTATTTAATTTTCAATATTTTAAATTTTTGCGTGGCCTACTTTTGAAAATACTATAACATTGTGCGTCCTATGCGCGCACTAATTACCCTTTCTTCAGAAAAAGAAGTCAGTTCATTTTCTAACATTTTGTTATAGATTTTACAGAAAATCTTGTATTATTTGAGAACGTTGCACATGATTTACAGAAGTTTCCTTATTATAGCGAGAAAATTCCAGTGAATTCAATATGAATCACAATTTTTTTTACTCACTTACAATTCTTTCTTTTGGTGGAAAATTAGTTTTTTTATTGAAAATAATTTTTTTTAACAAAAAAGTGAACTTAATTTTCTTTTGAAATTTTTTTATAGACATTTAATCTTTTCGGTAGAGAATTCATTTGTTTCCTTGAAAATTAAAATACTTCTACGAAAATTTAAGTTATTATCTTAAAAACTTATTTCTCTATCCGAAAATTTAACTAATCTATTTTTTGTTGAAAATTTAGCTTTTTTAGTTAAACATTTATCTATTTTGTTGAAAGTTTGTCTTTTTTGGTAAAAAATTAACCTTTTTAGTTAAAATTTATGTATTTTCTTTAATTTCTTTGGTTAAAGAATAGTTTTTTTCTTATTAAAAATTAATTTTTCAAACTAAAAATTTTACTCAATTTCTTATCGAGATTCTTTTTCATACAAATCTAATCTTTTTGGAAAAAAATTCATTTGTTTAGTTGAAAATTCATTTTATTTCCTTAAAAACTTATTTCTCTAACTGAAAATTAAACTATTCTATGTGTGTATACCATTAAGCCATTTCCCTTTCAGGGTAGGCGTGACACTACCCGATTCGGGTAATGTTTCTAGGTGGATAGTTTTCTTGTAGTTATGAATAATTACAAGTGTGGGCTCACCACACCCACGATGTGCCAACAGCACTCAGTATTCTTGAATGGTCACCCATCCAAGTACTAACCGCGTCCAACGCTGCTTAACTTCAGTGATCTGACGAGAACTGGGTTTTTCAGCGTGGTATGGCCGTTTGCATATATATATATATATATACTATACTTTGTTAAAAATGTATGTTTTCTAGTTGAACATTCATCCATTTAGTTGAGAATTTATTTTTTTTTGGTAGAAAATCAACTTTTTTGGTTGAAAATGCAACTATTGAGTTGAAAATTCCATTAAAAAAAAAAAAATTTTGATGAAAAATTCATGTATTTTCTTAAAAACTATTCTTTTGTTGGTAGAAAATTAATCTTTTTGAAATTAAACAATTTTAAATTAGATTAAAATCAAATTCAAAATCCCGTTTAACGTTTTTTTTTACGAATTCTATACATTAATCTTTTTGGTTGAAATTTTTATTTCTTAAGTTGAAAATTATTTCCCATATTGAAAATTAATTTTTTTTTTTTAAATTTAAAAATTAATTTTTTTAACTAAAAATGTAAATATATTTCATTTTTCATCAAATTTTTTGTTATAGCCATTACATCTTTTCGGTTGAAAATTAATTTGTTTGGTTGAAAATTTAACTAATTTGTTGAAAATTTATTTTATTTGTTCAAAAACTTATTTCTCTAACTGAAATTTGAACTATTCTATTCTTTGTTTAAAATGTATGTTTTTAGTTAAAAATTTGTCTTTTTTGGATAGAAAATTCATCTTCTTGGTTGAAAATTCACCTAATCGGTGAAATGCTTTTTTTTTGTTTTTGTTTGAAGATGCATTACTTTAGATGAAAGTTCATTTCTTTTGTTAAAAATTGAATAAATTTGGTTGAAAATATGTTTTTTTTTTGTAAAAAATCATTTTTTCAACGAAAAAGGTAGCTACGTCATTTTTGCTAGAAAATTGATCGGAATAGCTGCCCCAAAACTCGATGGATTTGGATAAAAATTGATATGCCTCAGCTTTTTTGGTCGCTGATCACGAATCCGGGGTCAAAATTGAGAAATTAAAAATGGCGGATCCAATATGGCGGATCCAACATGGTAAACTAAAATGCGAAAGTCACGTGATTTGAATGAAAGTCAGTACTAAGTTGTTTTTTTGGTCGCTGATGACGAATCCGGGGTAAAAATTAAAAAATTCAAAATAATTGATAACATAGTAGAATAGTAATCAGGGACTTAAAAAACTGTTTAGTACAGCCTTTCATTCAAGTTACGTGATTTTTGCTTTTTACTCCGCCATATTGGATTTGAAAATTGATCTTTTTTAGTTGGAAATTCATTTATTTGTTTGGATGTTCAAATTTCGTTCAAAAGTTATATTTTTTGGCAGAAAGTTGGTTAAAAATGTAACTATTTGGTTGAAAATATATTTATTTTGTTGAAAAGCTGTCTTTTTGGTTGAAAATCAAACTACTTTGTTAAAAATGCACTTTTTCAAACTGAAAATTGCAATTTTTGATTGAAAATTATTTTTTGTATTGAAATCTCATATTTTTGAGTTACAAATTCGAGTGTATTATAGAACGTACTTTTTTTTGCACGAAAATTCAATAAATACGTAGAAAATTGGGTTTTTCATTTGAAAATTAGTTTCTTGAAATTAAAATGTAGCAATTCCATTTTTGGTTCAAAGTTGATCTTTTTTATTTTGAAAATTCAAATATTGGGTTAAAAATTTATGTAATCTGTTAAGAATTCGTCCTTTTTTTGTAGAAAAATCATCTTCTTGCTTTAAAATTCGACATTTTGAATAAAGTTTTTTCTTGTTTGTTAAAAAGTAGGTTTTTTAACTAACAATTGTAATGTTTGGTTGAAAATTAACTTCTTAATTATTAATTCATATTTTCGTGTTGAAAAATCAACTGCATTGTAGAAAATTCAACAATTTGGGAGAAAATTCAGTTTTTTCAATTGAAAATTAATTTTTTGAAACGAAAATATAACTATTAGATTTTTGGTTAAAAACTGTTGTTCTTAATTAAAAAATTCAACTATTTTGTTCAAAAATTATCTTACTCATTGAAAATTTAAAATTGCGAAAGTTAAAAATAAATTTCTTGCTCAGTTACAATTTTTTTGAAAATATGCAATACATGTTTTTTTTGGATTGAGCCATATGCACACATTTAAAAAAAAGTTGAATAAGTCGAAACTGAAATTTATTCAGCTTGAACCAAAGAAAAATTTTGTTATTTTTCTTTTTCGGAAAAAAATGTTTGTCGTGAATTAGGATTTTTGGGATTTCATATCTTTTTTTGCGATTTTCGAACGTTATAAACACCACGAAAAAAATGTTTCCCATGGATAAAAAATAATAACATGTTTCTTTGGTTCAAGGTCACTCAATTTTTAGGTTCGAATCAATCCAAAAACATGTTATTGTATATTTTCCAAAAGTTTTCAATAAGGCAAATCTTTTTTTTTAATCAAAAAAAATTGTTTAATTGTAAATTTAAGAAAGAGAACAGAAGATATTAACTGATTTTAATTGTTTTAAATTTAGATTGAAAGTATTAATTATAGTAAGGATGAAATGACAAATCTTGGAAAGAAATATTTATAAGAACGATGTTAAACATATCAAAATTGTGTATTTAACTAATTTTATTTTTTCCCGGACTTTTTTATTTCACTCTGGGTGGGTTTCCAATGATCTAAGTATATCCAATTTTTAAAAATAAATCTTTAATGGCAGAAATCATTTGAAAAATCATTAAAAGTTATTTAAAAATGTAACATTTCTTACGAAAAGGTTGTTTGTTCTTTTCGACATATGAAAATAAATGTTTAATCTTTCCCCTATTTTCCCTTTTTTCGTGCGAAAACCACGCTATTTCCCCTTTTTGAAGCTCCTTTTACACTGTGATCCCTGTAGTATCAAAGATCGCGATATCATACTAGTATGGTAGATTTTTTTGTGGTTGAAAATCTGAAAAAAAATTAGAAAATATTTTTTTTTTTCATGAAATGGTAGTAATTTTTACAAATATCAATGTGAAAAGGTTGAAAAAATATTACTACGTTAAAATTGGAAATTAATTTGAACTCAAATTTTATTACAAATTATTTTTTCATTATTGGTTCAAAAAATGATATGTCGAAAACAATTTATTATTCTACTAAGAACAAATTCTTCCAAATAATATAATATTTGAACTTAGGTGGCTTAATCAAGTACGATCCTAATCAATTTTAGTGTTATAAGAAATTAAAAATATCATAAGCAGAAAATTCCATAGTAGAAATAATGTAAAGAAAAGTATTCTTTTTATATATAATTCTTCAGAATATTTTTGAATTCTGAAAATTTTGTACAAAACAAAAAAACAGTATTGAAGTATAAAGTAGAGTTATTCACTATGTTCATTTATAATAATTATCTCAACTGATATTATGATAAAAGAGAAAACATTATAAAATAGTTTCCGATAATTTATTTAATTTTGTAAAATGTCAGTGCACGGTCTGTCAAAAAATGTCTTAACAAAAAATACAATTAAATACAAATAGATGATTTTTTTCTTGTATTTTTTTGTAGCAAATTGAAAAAATTAACAATAAAGTATAAGTTTCGACAATTCAATAATTTTTATAACTTTTGATTATTATTTTTTTCACTCTGTTGTAAAAATGTGCAAGTTATTACAGAAAACTACAGGATTTTAAATATTTTCAATTCGTGTGTTTAATGTCATGAAAACACTTTTAATTTTACGTAAATTATTGTAGAATAATATAAATATTTACAAAAAATACAAGATTTCACCATTTTAGTTGAAAATTCATCTCTTATGTTGAAAATACGTTTTTTATTGATAATTAATGTTTTTAACTAACAATTTAACTTTTTTATTCTTGGTTAAAAGTTAATATTTGTATTAAAAATTGATCATTCATAGATAAAAATTCGTCTTTTTTGGTCGAAAATCAATCTTGTTGGATGAAAATTTATCCTTTTTATTTAATAAGACAAATTTTAGGATCTAAATTAATCTGGTTTGTTTGAGGATTCAACAATTCGATAAAAAATTAAACTATGCGGTTGAAAATTAACAGGTTTGTTGAAAATTCATATTTTTGGTTTAAATTGAACTATTTCGTGAAAAATTAAACTATATTTACTAATGGATAATGAATAATGATAATGAATAATCGTTATTTATTCTTCAATTTAAAAATGTCTTAATTAAATCTTAACATTTTTTTTATTCAAACGCTCAATAATTTACACGTATAAAATGAAATATTTTAATACTTTTCGATTGAAAAATTGTTTATTAAAAGCTTTTAAACTGCAAAATTTTAAACTTCCATTTGATCAATTCTTTCTCAGTTGTTCAATTTTTATTTGCAGTCAAAAAGTTCTTCTTTTTTGACCTAGGATGACAAATATTGTGAACATTGCAAAGACATAATTTTAAATGACACACATATATGGTGTCCAATCAATTGCTATATCTGAAAAAAACTTCAAACTTTAGGTTCTTTCTTTAATAATAACGATTATTCATTATCATTATTCATTATTCATTAGTAAAAATAGTTTCATTTTTCACGAAATAGTTAAATTTAAACCAAAAATATGAATTAAAAAAAAACAGGTAATTTTCAACCACAGCCAAATCATCCTCAACCAACCCAGATTAATTCAGATCCAAAAATTTGCATATTAAACAAAAAGGATAAATTTTCATCCAAAAAGACAAATTTTTAAGCAAATTCATCAATTTTGAACTAGAAAGGATCAATTTTCAATACAAATATTAACCTTTAATCAAGAAAAAAAGTTAAATTGTTAGTTAAAAACATTAATTATCAATAAAAAAAAAACAAATTTTCAACATAAGAGATGAATTTTCAACTAAAAGAGTGAATCTTAAAAAAATGAATTCTTAACAAAAGAGATCATCCCAAAAGGTAACTTTTTGAACCCGGAAGATTAATTTTCTAAGACAGGAATAGCTAAATTTTAAACCAAGGAGATGAATCTTGAAATGTATGAATTTTCGACAAACAAGTTCAATTTTCAACCAAAAAATAACAATTTTCAACCAAAGAGTTAAATATTTACCAAAAAAGATTAATTTTGAACAAAGAAGATTAATGTTCTACCAAAAAATACGATTGTTTTGTGCCAAGAAGTTAAATTTCCATGAAAACAGTTTAATTTTCAACAAAAAAGTTTATTTTCAACTGAATATCTTAATTTTCTGCCGAATTGTTGAATCGTCAAACAAACCAGATTAATTTAGATCCAAACACTTGCATTTATATTCCGAAAGAAAAAATTAAAAACTAGAATTAGAAAAGATCAATTAACAAAAATTAAATTTCCAACCAAAAATGGAATAGTTACATTGTTAGTTTAAAAAGTTTAAAAAATTAATTGCCAACCAAAAAACAGAAGAAAGATTATTTAGAACTGTATATAATAGTTTAAAAAAGTTATACACATGTGTATAACTTTTTTTTCTATGCATGGAAAGCATTTCCATTTTCAAAATATTGTCTTTTGATTGTTTCAACAAAGTTAGGAAAAATGAGAATTGTTTTTAATTACAGTGGATCAATGGGCTATGAATTATTTATCCATATTCAGGGTCCTCATGCTCTACTTTTTAACGGAATTCTGTTTCCGATTTTTAAATTTTTTATGGTTTCACATTTTTCTACTTTTTCATAGAAAATTGTAATTATTTAAGGGAGCATGGATTCGATTGTGTAAAAAGTAAAAGATGAATTCTCAATGAAGAATGCAACAGTTGATATATCATTCAAGAATGATTTTAAATTAAACAGAAGACAGTTAAATTCAACCCAAAATACTAATAAAAAAATTAAAGTAATCAAAATCAAACTGCTGATTAAGGCGCTCAAGTTGAACTCTTTCGAATTCTAAACTTTTAAATCTGAAGCTTCAAACATTTTTCATTCATAAATTTTTTATTCAAACGCTAAATAATTTGCAGTTATAAAATGGAAGCTTTCAGTGCTTTTCAATTAAACAATTTAAAATAAAATGCTTTTAAACTGAAAAATTTTAAATTCTAAATTTTTTTTAATTGAACAGTTTCAATATTTCTGGTTAAAAAATATAAATCCACCCCATTATTTTTGATGCTCTAAATTGAAGAATGAATCAATCTAATGCTGAAAATTATATCATTTTAAGCAATTTTAAGTTAGAAACATGAAACATTCTCTTAAAACTGAACACTTTTCGCACTGGATGTAACATTATTTTAATTTAAAGTCGTTTCAAATGAATAATTGTTCAATTGTGATTTAAAAGTCAAAATTGCAACAATTAAAATTATAAAGTTCAAAGTTTAAATTTAGCACTCTGAAATTTTAACGCTTCAAGGCTTTCTATTTTAAACAATTTAGTTTCTAATTGCTTACTTTTGAATATTTGATTCGTAGTTGCTAATTTCAAATAAACATTTATATCTTGCTGAATATTAAATTCAATGGGTTAAAAATGGTATATTTTAGATTAAAACAGTATTAGAATACGATTTGAAATTTAATAAAAGCGTTTAATTATGATTCAGAATCGTGTTATAAAATAATAAGTTTAATTTTTAGTACTTGAACTACAGTTCAATTTTAAGCATTATTAACTTATTTATATTTACAGTTGATCAACTTAAAACATTTTTTATTAAAAATGTTCAATTTCAAACACCTTTAATTTTTAATTCTGTAGTCTTCAAAATTACATTTTAAAATTCTTCTAATTGCAAATATAAGCTCAAAAATGAAGACCTATAATGCAAAATTTGTAATGTAAAATATTTTAGAATTACGAATTGTGAACTGAAAAATTTGATAAATTAAAAAGTTGCATAACATCATTTTATATGAAATTTGTGATGTTTTGAGCGAATGGACACATTTTTCTTTTAAAAATATGCAAAAGTTTCCGACTGAAAAATAATTTATACGACATCTTGATATGTTTAATATATTTTCAAATTCCTTCAAAAATGTTTAAATAAGGAAAAAAATAATAAGGATAAGATGACAAAATAAACATTTGTTTGAATTATTATATTAGGTATAAGAAAATAAAATAAAAATTTGTTTCAATTATTATTGAGACAAATTCAAGAAATGATAAATTATGTTTTTAGTATTATTATTATCTGAATCTCATCTGAAGGTTCTATGTGTAATAAATCTTGCAGATATGAAAAATTGTACTATCTATGATAAACAAGCTTCGTCATTCCGCTTAGTATATAGGTGAACATATTCCACAAATTTCCAGTCACCGTTCATCGTCAAGACCTCAAAAATTAATTTCAAATTCTCTATCGCTGGGCAACTATCGTGCAGAAATGAAGATCAGCATCTTGTTCCTTACCTGCATGGGTTTCATTGTTTCAACCAGTAAGTGTAATATAATTTACGTAATATAACATTCAGGTAGCGTCTATTATCTCTGAATTTTCCGTATTAATATTATTCTTACTACTAACCTCAATTTTTTTATTATTTTGCACTTTAAATAGGATCAGACATGAAAAATGTTTGATTCCGTAGAATTATTACCGGACGGAAAATTGAGCATTACATAGATATTACAAGTGCTTATAAATTAATAAAAGGTATTACAGTGAAACCTGGATTCAGAGCCCCTGGATTGTGCGCTTCCGAGAATTGACGCCGCGCAGCGGGGATGGATGAGAGGACCTACGGGGGGGTTTTTGGTGTTCAGTCAGGCATGACAAAACAGAAAGAGAAACAGGAGAGAGGAAAAACAAAAGAGAGACAAAATAGTTCGCAGAGCCTGTATTGAAGCCGACCGTCAGCCCCAAAATCGACGCTAAATCCAGGTTTCACTGTATTTTCCATCGACGTTATATACCGGGTGACCGAAAAGTCCCGGGACGGCTAAATATTTCCTCAGGTAAGATATTTTCCAGGGCGGTCAAGGTCATTCTTGAAGGAACTTTCAACAAGGAATTCAATGGTGACCTTTATTTTGATCTTGAGAATGACCTTCACGGTCATTTCAAGGTCAAATTGATTTTTTTAAATTGGAACCTCTATTTTTGACCCCGGGAACTGAGAGAGTAGAAAATTTTACGTCCAGATATGACCTTGACAAATCGGAAATTTGACCTGGAAAGGTCAGGGCAAGGTCAAACAACGTACAGCAGGATGACTCGACCAGCATGCATTTATGAAGAAAATGTTCAACGCAAGAGTTGTGGTATTTTATACTTCCGATCGATTGGTGACTTTGACCTTGTCTATGACCAGAACCTTCACCAGGACATTTTCTTCAAAAATGCATGCTAGTCGAGTCATCCTGCTGCACGTTGTTTGACCTTGCCCTGATACAGATAAATAAACAAACGTTTTTTATTCTTCTTTAAAACAAATTAAATTGAATTATAGACATACCTAGCTTCTTGAAAAAATTGAATATTAACCTAATATGGCAAGTGTATATTATATAATTTTAAATTGCCCCGCGCTTCTTGTGCATGCGCAGGGGAAAACATCAGATTTTCAACATAACCTTAAAAGCTGTCACATTTCATCTGCAATATCTTCCTTTCAAGAATTTTTAATGTCTATTATTTTAGATTCCTCATTAAATTTTCCCCAGTGCAATATTATTTAATTCGAAGTGTAAAGAAAAATGTGCATCATTAACTTGTAAAATCTTTTAAGTGAGTCAAGGCAGAAGTGACAAAAAGGCTCTATTAGAACCACTTGAATCCACACTTTAGGTTCGTTTAGAAACCATTTATCATTTTTGGTTTCTTTTCAGCAAGAGAGGTTCCTTTTTGTTGCAGCTCCTTTGGAACCAATAATTGGTTCTAATAGAAACCCCTGTTTACAATTTGAAGTAGTAATGCTGATTTTAGGTTTTGTATATTTTGAGATCACTATCTTATTCAGTATCAAATACTATTTGAATGGTTTCTTGTACAATGCGAACAGTTAAACTTCAAGTTAACAATACATAAAAGTGAATCTAACTATCTACTTTTTTCCGTGTACGATCTTAAGGAGAAAAGACTGTTTAAACGAACGGAAATTGTTTAAATAATTATCAATATGTTGAGCAAGAAGTATTAATCTTGTCATTGATCAACTTTACGTCATTTATCCAGAAAGATAATAACGTTTCATGATTTACAGGGAGGAAAAAATTGTTTAAAGAAATAATCGTTGTTTAAACAGTTCAAAATCGTCAATATTAAAAGTTAGCGAGTGAAAATTATTCCTTGAAAATTCCTGAAGAAGTGACTATACTTCAATTCACGAGAAAATTATAACAAGTACTTCTTTTTACCATTTTTTTTAAACCGAGCTTTTCCCATTCAAAACCCTATGTTGATTTCAAAAGCCCAGAGCACGGGTTAACGCAAAAAAGAAATATATATATAAAAAATTACGGATTTTCTTTTACTGAAAAATGAACAAATTGTAATATAACATATATAATATAATACATATGTAATATATATACATATGTAATATAACTACACTGAAACAATTTCAAAAACTTTTTTATTTAAATAAATTTCAAGGAAACCAGATTTTTAATTTATTTGAATTTAATTCATTTGGATTTATTTAATTGCATGTATTTGCCTTTTTTTGTAATTGCAGTAGACAAGATGTGATTTTCTTTGGTACAGGTGGGTTTAAATAATTTGTCTTATTTCTACTAAGGAGAAGCTTTTAAGCAATCTCGATTTAGAAGAAAGAAATAAAAATAATAAATTTCTTTTTGTAATTCAAAACATTTTTGTGTTTATTTTAAATTATTTATTATTTTTCCTCCCCTTTTTCCGTTTTTGGATGAAAAAACTCTTTTTAAATTTTATCACAATATAATATTGATATGTGCAGCAGTCATAAAAAACTTGTCTTATTTCTCAGGAAATAGAAGCTTTTAAGTACTCTCGATTTAGGAAATTGGAATAGAATTAATAAATTTCTTATTATAATTCCAAAAATTTGTTTGTTTGTTCATTTGAAGGAAGTGTCTACATGTACCGAAATTTTGGTACAAATCTAGTAGTGTCTACACAAAAAATCGGCTGTTCGTACTGAAAATTCGGTACAAATAAACCCTTTACCATTTCTTTTGTTGAAAATGTAACTATTTTGTTGAAAATTAGTTTTTTTTGTTGAAAATTATTTCATTTTTACTAACAATGTGACTCTTTCATTTTCGGTTAAAAATTGATATTTTTGATCGAAAATCGATATTTTCTAGTTGAAAATTGATGTATTTTGTTAAAAATTCTTCTTTCTTGGTCAAAAATTATTCTTCTTGGTTGAAAATTCATCCTTTTTTATGTAAAATGCAATTTTTTGTTTCTAAATTGATCTGGTTTGTTTAGGGATTCAAGAATTTGGTTGAAAATTAAACCATTTGGTTGAAAATTAACTTTTTTGTTAAAAATTAAACTTTTTTTTTGTGTGAAAATTTAACTTTTTTGGTAGAAAATTTACTTTAAAAAAATCATATTGTTGGGTAGAAAATTCAACCGTTGCGTAGATGGTTTCTTGTTTTGGCATTAAAATTCAACAACTTGATTGAAAATTAATTTATTTTATTGAAAATTCGTGTTTGTTTGTAGAACATTAATCTTTTCGCTGGAAAGTTCATCTTTTTGGTTGAAAATTTAACTATGTGGCTAAAAATTTAATTTTTAGTTTAAATTTAACCATTTGGTAAAAAATTAAACTATTTTTATGAAAATTTAACTTTTTCGTAGAAAATGAACTTTCTGGTCAAAAATAATATTTTTGGGTTGACAATTCAACCGTTTTGTAGATTTAACATTCTTACCGAAAACCCGTTTTTTTGTTGTTTAAAAATTAATTTTTTTTAATCTGAAAATTGAGTTTTTTCATTTTTGGTCCGAAACTTATCATTCATAAGTTGAACATCCAACTATTTGGAAGAAAATTCATGCATTTTGTTAGCAATTCGTCTTTTTGGATAGAAAATTAATTTTGTTTGCTGAAAATTCAATATACGTTTCGACATGAAATATTAGGAATTCAAAGTGCTTCTATATTGCATTCGATATGGTATTTACATCAATTTTAATTGGAAGAATTTATTCCTCCACTATTACCCTATTTTCGTGAAAAATCACCAACGAGTGTGACGGGAGGGGGGGGGGAGGGGGTCAAAAGTAGCCTAAAATTGATAACGTAGTTTATGGAAGACCCCTTAGCGCTACATTTTGCGGTAAAGATGCGTTTGGAACCCAATTTTTTTTGTTTGGACGGCAAAAATCAAAAAAGATATGGAGTTTTCAAAATTGGAGTGCTAACTTCACGCTGCGGAACAAATATTAATTTTGTTCAACAATTTTTTTACGAATCGTTTGGATGTCGATAGGATGCGTTTGGAAGTTCACTTTTCACGTTTGGACGATGAAATTGTGTGAGTTATCGAATAAAAAAGTCATTAGCACCATACTCGCAAGCGCCGCCCTCTAAAGTGGTAGTGTCCTTCCTTGGTCAGCCGTGTCCTTAAATATGATATGATGTGTCACCGCGAAAACTGTGGTACCGAAACTTTCCAAAAATTTTGAAAATTTTTTGATTATCTACAATTCCGTATATTTTCAAAATGTTCAAAATTTCTAAGATGTTCAAAATTTCTAAAATGTTCAAAATTTTTGAAATTATAAAATTATCAAAATTTCTTAATTTTACAAAATGTTCAATCTTCTCAAATTTCCCAAATTCTCTAAAATTTGTAAAAGTTTCTAAAATTTGTAAAATATTCAAAATTTGTAAAATATTCATAATTTTCAAACTTACCAAACTTTCTATTATATTTCTGAATTTTATGAAATGTTAAAAATGTCTAAAATCATTAAAATTTCTGAAATTAATATTCAAAATTTTTAAATTTCTAACGTTATTTAAATTTCTGAAATTATCAAGATTTCTAGAATGTTCCAAATTTGTTTAATTATCAAAATTTCTAAAATTTCTAAAATGTTACAAATTTGAAAATTTGAGAAGTTTTTATGATTTTAGACATTTTCAAAAGTTTCGAAATTTTGATAATTTTACCAATTTTATTAATTTTTGAAAATTTTAGATTTTTCAGATATTTTGGAAATTGTTGTGAATTTCGAAATTTTGAAAAGTTTAGAAATTTTGAGACGATTTTATAATTTTAGATATGTTGACAATATTGTAAATTTGAAACATTTTAGAAATTTTAGAAAGATTGATCATTTAAAAAATTTGGAACATTCTAGAAATTTTGATAATTTTTAAATTTTTTAAATTTTGAACATTAATTTCAGAAATTTGAATTTTTTTAGAAACTTTTAACATTTCACAAAATTCATAAATATTAGAAATTTTGATACTTTTGAAAATTTTGAATGTTTTACAACTTTTAGAAAATTTCACAAATTTTAGAAAATTTCACAAATTTGACAAATTTTAAAAATTTAAGAAAATTTGAAAAAATTTAACATTTTGTAAAATTCAGAAATTTTGATAATTTTTATAATTTCAGAAATTTTGAATATTTTAGACATTTTTAAAATTTTTTAAATATACGGAAATATAGATAATCCAAAAATTTTCAAAATTTTTGGAAAGTTTTGGTGACACATCATTTTAAATTCAAGGGCACGGCTGACCAAAGAAGGTCACTACCACTTGAGAAGGCGCCGCTTGCGAGTCAAATTTCAAAATGTCTACTACAATGTTCTAAGCAATTGTCCGGATGTGTGTGGATGTGTGTGTGAGGATGTGTGGATGTCACACTTTTTTGTGAACACGATAACTTGAAAACGGTTGCAGATAAATTGATGAAATTTGGAGGGCTCATTTTCCCGACTAATATCTTGAAACTGACAGAAGGATTTCGAAAAATATTTGTTGCATTTTTTTAGCACTTAATAATATTTTAAAAATCGGTTTTTTATAGTAAAACTTTTTTCTTCAGCATAATTCAAAGTTGCTGCAAGGAAATAAAAGATTCCTTGGTTCGAGACGAATCGATTGACCTATAATATTAATATATTTTATTAAAGCGTAGGGAAGTTATGGTAATTTATATATTTTGAAAATCGGTTTTTTATAGTAAAACTTTTTTCCTCAACATAATTCAAAGTTGATGCAAGGATATAAAAGATTCCTTGGTTCGAGACGAATCGATTGACCTATAATATTAATATATTTTATCAACGCGTAGGGAAGTTACGGTAATTTATATATTATGAAAATCGGTTTTTTATAGTCAAACTTTTTTCATTAACATAAGTCAAAGTTGATGCAAAGATATAAAAGATTCCTTGGTTCGAGACGAATCGATTGACCTATAATATTAATATATTTTATTAACGCGTAGGGAAGTTACGGTAATTTATGTATTTTGAAAATCGGTTTTTTATAGTAAAACTTTTATCATCAAAATAATTCAAAGTTGATGAAACAATATAAGAGATTCCTTGGTTCGAAACGAATCGATTGACCTATAATATTAATATATTTTATTAACGCGTAGGGAAGTTATAGTAATTTATATATTTTGAAAATCGGTTTTTTATAGTAAAACTTTTTTCATTAACATAATTCAAAGTTGATGCAAGAACAGAAAATATGTGTTGATTTGAGATGAATCGATTGACCTATGATATTATTGGAGTTTGTTAAAGCGTGGGGAAGTTATGGTAATTTATATATTTTGAAAATCGTTTTTTTATAGTAAAACTTTTTTCATTAACATAATTCAAAGTTGATGCAAGAATATAAAAGATTCCTTGGTTCGAGAAAAATCGATTGACCTATAATATTAATATATTTTATTGAAGCGTAGGGAAGTTATGGTAATGTATATATTTTGAAAGTCGTTTTTTTATAGTATAACTTTTTTCACTAACATAATTCAAAGTTGATGCAAGAACAGAAAAGATGTGTTGATTCGAGATGAATCGATTGACCTATGATATCAATAGAGTTTGTTAAAGCGTAGGGAAGTTATGGTAATTTATATATTTTGAAAATCGTTTTTTTATAGTAAAACTTTTTTCATTAACATAATTCAAAGTTGATGCAAGAATATAAAAGTTTCCTTGGTTCGAGATGAATCGATTGACCTATAATATTAATACATTCTGTTAAAGCGTAGGGAAGTTATAATAATTTATATATTTTGAAAATTGGTTTTTTATAGTAAAACTTTTTTCATCAACATAATTCAAAATTGATGCAAGAACGGAAAAGATTCCTTGCTTCGAGGCAAATCGATTGATCTATAATATTAATACACTTTATTGAAGATTAAGGAAGTTACACTCATTTATAATATTTGAATCATCTGTTTCGAACCGAAATACTTTTTTCATTGACATAATTCAAAGTTGACGCATGAATAGCAAAGACTTTTTGCTCATAAATTTGTAAATAAAATAATTTTGACAATTTTTGTAAAGAAATCATGAAGCTGGGAAAGGGATGGGGTGCGACAGAACTTTTCCCTTCCCATTTACAACTCGAAAAATTATCATTTCGAATACAAAATTTGATTTGCCTGATTCGTCTTAATATTCAAAAACTTGTTTGTATTATTTTGTAGTTTTTCATTCTTTGTACATTTCTATTTTTAAATTGATCAAAATGAAGACTTTGGTTTGTCTATTATTCAAAAAAATAATTAATGCTTCCTCTATAAGAAAGCAAATACATTTGCTAACGGGAAGCAAAGTGCTCGTGAAATGAGCACCATATAATTATAAATACAAACAAAGTGGAAACACTCGAGATCGAATTCACAGCTAGTTGAGTTTTGCCGTCCAAAAAAAAAAATTGGCTTCCAAACGCATCCTACCGACATCCGAACGATTCCATTAAACAAAAGTTAGATATTTAATTGTTGGTGTGCTAAATTTAAGGACATATTACATATTTGGAACATGAAGAGTTAATTTAAATTTCTTCTTGCACTTTATTGTTACAAAATAAAAAAACGACCCGCTCAGCCCCAATTTAGAAAGTTGCTTACAGATATTCCTCCAGTGTACACAAAATTGATAAATCTCTTTTTTTGTTAATGAAATAGATGCTTTTCGAACTGGACATGGAGATTTTCCACCACCCATAATTACTCTTTCACCAGACACCCGAGTTTTTATAAAGATTCATGGTGCCGAGCATATAGAAGCTGGACATATTAGAGTGTATTCTGGAGAAGCGTCGGGCTGGCTGGATGGTATTTTAGGAGATCCTGAACACCCAGATCGCGTGTGCGTAAAGTTGCATCGTCTGCGTGATTTTCCAAACCGTGATCGTCATTACGTTGCATCTCTCGAAATTCTTCGTGATGTCCCATTTAATAAAAATCAACCATCCACGTGTTTCATAATAGACGGCCAAAGTGTTTGGCATACAAGTCTTCTAAGCCTTGATGACACAGGCATGTATCAAGCAAGTAGTGCTAAAATTATGATACGCATTCGAAATCCACTAGCAACCAATCAGGATGCACTTTTTTCGGGGTTACTATTACCTTGGAATGTAAGACAGCGTCTTCCAGACTGGGTCGAGCGTAGTTTAGCTGCTCATGTTTGAAAATGTCTCTTTCTGCTTGAAAATTCAACCATTTTTCCTATTTTTTCTCGGGTTTGACTGAAAAATCTTTCTTAGTTGAAAATTCAACTCATGTTGAAAAGTCGTCTTTTTGGTTCAATTCAATTGTTTTTCTTTAAAAATTAACATATTTTTTGATTGACATATAAACTGCTACATTTTTCGTCCTGAATTCATCTTTTTTTAAATAAAAATTTAATTACTTGGTTAAAAATTTAAAATTATAGAAAAATTATATTTTAAAACTCCTTGGTTGAAAATGATTTTTTTTTTGGTCGAAGAACCACAATTTTAATTGAAAATTCATCTCTTTGTTTGAAAAATGAGCTACTTAGTTCAAAATTTGTTTATTCTTTGGCTGCAAATTATTATTTTTTTGAATTGAAAATGTAACTTCCAGTTGAATAGTTAATCTCTTTGGTTTCAAATTCAACTATTCACTTTGGTTGAAAGCTTTTTTTGCGAAAATTAATATTTTTTAACTGTAATTTTAACTATTTCATTTTTGGTTGAAAACTGACCTTTTTCAGTTTGAAATTCAACTGCGGGGTTAACAATTGATCTTTTTTAGGTGAAAATTCTACTATTTAGTTAAAAGTTTATCTTGCTGGAAGTGCAATATGTTTACTTCAAAAGACAGGGATCTGAAGCGATTTAAATTTAATTTAATATAGTACCCTGGTTAATTTTATGTAAATATGCGCAGAATTTTAAGTGTAAGAAGATAAAATAAAAATTTTTTTGAATTATTATTATTATTATTTTTAGTACTACTTAATTGTTTAATTAATCGATGATGTTATTTTGTTAAAAAATTGTTTTTTCTTTGGCTGAAAATTAATTTTTTGTACTGAAAATTTAACTATTTCAGTTGAAACTTTAAATATTTTGATACATTAGAATTTAAGATATATGGTTAAGTTAGGATAAGTAGATTAAGGCACTTATGTAACTGAATGTGAAGGGAACGGAGGCCCTCAAAACCGTAAAATATATACATAAAAATACAAATAACTATTCAATTTTTGGATAGAAAACTTTTTTGGTTGGAATTTCCTCTTTTGGAATTGGAAAATTCAACTGTTTGATTGAAAATTAACTTTTTTCCTGCAAATTTATATTTTTGGGTTAAAAATTCAACTGTTTTACCGAAAATTTGGTTTTCTGCTTGAAAGATCAACAATTTGGATAAAACATTTTATGGTTAAGGGGGCGGGGGGGCCGCGGGTTAAAGTTCCGGAAAAATGAATCTCGTATTTTGTGAATGGCCTCTAGCTGAAAATTCGTCTTTCTTATAGAAAACTTTCTTTGTTGTAATTTCCTCTTTTGTGTTTAAAAAATGCAACAAATGAATTAATTTTTTTACCTAAAAGTTCGTATTTTTTGGTCGAAAATTAAATTTCTTGGTTGAAAATCCATCCTCTACGGTTTAAAATGCAACTGTTTGGCTGTGAATTAATCTGGTTTGGATGAGGATTCCAAAATATGTTAGAAAATTAATCTATTCGGTTGAAAATTAACTTTTTTGTTGAAAATTTAAATTTTTAGTTTAAATTTAAATATTTGGTTGAAAATTAAACTATTTTTAGGAGAATTTAAAAACATCATAGAAAATTAAATTTTTTGGTCAAAAATCATATTTTCGGTTCGTGAATTCAATCGTTTAGTGGATAATACGTCCATTTGGCTTGAAAATTCAACCATTTTGTTGAAAATTTGTGTTGTTTGGTAGAAGATTAATCTTCTTGTTGGAAAATTCATATTTTTGATTGAAAATTGAACTATTTGGTTCAAAATTCATCTTTTTTAGTCGAAGATTCAACTACTTGGTTGCAATTCAAACCAGTTTCTTAAAAATTTTGTATTTTTTTTAGAGTTGACCTCTTTGCAGAGTGGGAGAAATCGGGAATTTACTGTTCATTTTAGGAATATTTTTCTTCTCCCAAGAAAAGACTTAGGAGAAGTCGCTATCTATCAGAATTATTAAAGATATACTTCAGGAACATAGATCTTCAATTTAAGATTCAAGCCAATTCTTATAATCAATTTATATAAATAATTATTTTCATACAGTGCTCAACCGCAACAAAAAACTGTATCTTCATTAGAAATGCCTAAATATCTCGTAAGAGTAGTATTTAGAATGAAAAAGAACAATACCCGTGCAGAAATTTCAGAATGGCCCTGGTCGGGGACATATCTGGCAAAATCTGGCCCCAATTGGGTATCCCAGTTAGGGCCAGACTCGAAATGAAACGCCTAATCCGATCAGGGCCTGACGAGGGTATCCATAAGGAAGGACCGATCTGGCCCCGAACAGGCCCCTTCCAATTTTTATTTATAAGAATATTATTAAAATATAATTTATTTAATAAAAAAGTAAACAGTTAATGAAGAATATTAAACATTATATAAATATTTTGAAGCCTGTCGTTAGATTCATGTATTTTGTTGAAAATTGATCTTTTTTGATAGAACGTTAATCTTCTTGGTCGAAAAATTATGCTTTTTGTTAAAAATGTAAGAATTTTGTTGAAAATTGGTATTTTTGCTCAAAGTTAATTTTTTATCAGAGTTTCTATCTGAAAATTTAACTATTCCATTTTCAGTGTATGAGATAAAAATTCGACTATTTGGTAGGAAATTCAAGAATTTTGTGGAAAAGTCGTCTTTTTGGGTAGAAAATTAATCTTGTTCGTTGAAAATTTAACTGATTGGTTGAAAATTCAACGATTTGGTAGAAAATTTATATTTTTTGTTAAAAAGTCGTCTTTATCGGTAGCAAATTATTCTTGTTTGTTGAAAGTTCAACATTTTGCTTGATAATTCAACTATCTTGTTAAAAATTCATATATTTTGTCGAAAAGTCATATCCTTGTGGGTATAAAATTATTCTTGTTTGTTGAAAGTTCAACTTTTTGGTTGATAATACAACTAGCTTGTTAAAAATTTATCTTTTTTATTGAAAATGATCTTTTCTGTTAAAAATTCATTTATTTATTTTAAAGTCACTGTTTTCTATAATATTAGACTTTTCAGCCTAAAAACTTTACTTTTTTGTTGAAAAATCATCTTTCATTGTAGAAAAGTTAGCTTTTTTGGATGTAGATAAACTTTTTTGATCAAGAATCAACTGCTTTCTAAAAAATTTCTTCTTGCAAATTCTAATATTTTATTGAATTTTAATCTTTTTTGTTTGAAAATTCGACAATTTAATTGAAAAGTTTTTTGGCACTGGAGCAAAGTATAAAAAAGTGAGGTTATAATGCCAAAAAGTTGTCGACGCTTTCTCGAAGTTCACTGTCGGAAATCTTAGAGAGCTGGATAATTCTAGTTTGATATGAACACCTCACCCTGGTCTAAAAACTTTGCGTGAATGATTAACGAGGTGAATTAAGAATTATTTAAAGCGATTCATCCACATGACTTTACCGGTTTATCTGTTTACTGTTCGTCACTTTTACAAACTTCTCTTCCTTTCGTCCTTTCGTTGCCAAATAATCGAACGGAAGACTAATCGAATACATTCGAGATTAGCGCGGCAAATTCAAATCTAAATAATTAAAAACTCTAAAAAGATTTAAAAAATACCTACAATACTTAATACTAACTTGATAATTGTATATTTATTGAATAATTTAATGCGCCCGTAAACATAAATTTTTAGACATTTTGTTTAAATGAATTAAAGCTTTTTTTAGTTTTTTCTCGTTTCTTATATTCTTTGCATATGAGAAGTTGGATTTAACTAATTAACTTTAGGTTAGTCACTGGAATTAAAATTAGTTGAATATTCACTAATTAAGACAGGGAGTAATTTTAAATTTAATTGATTCTAATTTTTAAACTAACTATGAATTAACAGAGGGTAGACCGATGTGGCCCCGATCAGGACCACAACAGTAGCCATGATCAGGGCCGCATTGGGCTAACCCGATCGGGGCTACGTCGGGAATCAGGATCAAATTGGGCAATTTCTCCACGGGTATTAGTTAATAATTACTTTTATTATAAATATTCTAATAATCAAATTGTGTTTTTTTTTTTGTTCAAAATTCATCTATTTGTTTGAAAGTTTGTCTTTTTATCTGGAAATTTAAGAAGAAGAAGACAAAATAAACATTTGTTTGAATTATTATATTAGGTACAAGAAGATAAAATAAAAATTTGTTTCAATTATTATTGAGACAAATTCAAGAAATGATAAATTATGTTTTTAGTATTATTATTATCTGAACGGCGATACCACTCTGGAAACACCAGTTCTCGTAAGATCACTGAAGTTAAGCATTGTTGGGCGCGGTTAGTACTTGGATGGGTGACCGTTCAGGAAATACTGCGTTGCTGTTGGCCCGTCGTGGGTGTGGTGGGCCCACATTGGTAGTAAATATCCACCTAGAAACACTACCCGAATCGGGTAGTGAGGCAATGAACTTTCGAGTTCAAACTGCTAATCAATTTTTTTTTTTTTTTTTTTTTTTTTATTATCTGAACCTCATCTGAAGGTTCGATGTGCAATAAGTCTTGCAGATATGAAAAATTGTACGATGTAAGATAAACAAACTCCATCATTTCCCTTAGTATATGAGTGAACATATTCCAAAAATTTCCAGTTACCGTTCATCATCTAGACCTTAAAAATTAATTTCAAATTCTCTATCGCTGGATATCTATCGTGCAGAAATGAAGATCAGCATCTTGTTCCTTACCTGCATGGGTTTCATTGTTTTAACCAGTAAGTAATAATAAAATGAATAATAAAATAATATAATATACGCAATATAACATTTAGGTAGCGTCTATTATATCTGAATTTTCCGTATTAATAAATTATAGAAGGTATTATTGTCCATCGACGTTATATATATCGGGTATGATATTTTCTAACTTAATTATTTCAAAAACCTGACCTGATAGAAGGAAAGCTTTCGAATTTCGATTCCGGAACAAAAATATATGGGAATTTATACAAATATACGTCTCAAGCTTGAAAAATTTGTATAGGATTAACTTTACTGATTTTTCAAGCAAAATCATCATTTTTCAAACTTGTGTTCAACTTGATGAAAAATCTATAAAAGTGTGTATACGAGAAGTAGCGAATAGAAGAGTTGGATAAAAAAACGGGATTGTGTAACATTTCCAAGTTTATTCAAACGATTAGAAGGCAATAATATAAAACTTGTAAATACGAGAATGCTAAGTTAAAATGGCAAGATTAGAATTATTCACACAATTAATTTATTTTATCTAGCTTACTCAGAAACAAACGCGCTTGTGTGCCATTTGCAGCTGTGTTGAAACAAAAAGTTAAGAATTATTAAAAAACAAACAAAAAATTTCGAAACTTGTAAATAGTAGTAGGATGTGTCATCTTCACAGAAATCACGCTTTTACAATTTATTGCGTTTCAATGGAAATATTAGAATTATTTACAACATTATTCTTTTTACCTAACTTTATTGACGTTGAGAAATAAGCCTTTTAATACGTGCCTTCACATAAATAACACAAAATTCAATCAAATTTAATAGCACACACCTGACGGAAGTTTTTTGAATAATTTCGAATTGTTTGAACAATTATTATTTATTTGAACAATTTTTTTTCCTCCTGCCATTCGTGAAAAATTATTCTCTTTTGGGATGATTAATATAAAGTTGATGAATGTCAAGATTAGTACTTCTTATTTAATATATTTTGTAAAAATCGTAAAAAATTATTATTTTCGGGAACTAATGATACAATTAAAGAATGCTGAGAGTAGTATATTTTTGAAGGATATTTGGTGATTATTTTAAAAATTTTCATTTGTTTAAACAATTTGTATCCCTGCAAAGCGTGAAAAGTTATTTTCTGGAATTAATGTGTCAGTTAACAGATATTGAGAGTAGTATCTTTTACTTAAGAATATTGAGCAATTTCTGAAAAAATATTCATTTGTTTGAACAATTTTATTTGTTGCAGCAAATTTTATTTGTTTCAACAATTTTTTTCCGTCTAAATCGTACAACGTTATTCTCTTGTGCAATTAATGAGACAATTAACGAATTTTAGGAGTAATACTTTTTTGTTTACGATATTTAGCAATTATTTAAACAATTAATAATTATTCACCTGTGCCTTTTCACAGGGAAGGTGGATCTTTGAATTGAAAATAATCTGCATGTAGATCTTTTATAAAGTATATAAATGAAATAGAACAGAGAATTAATTTTGAGGAAAAAAAGGATTATACTTTTCCTAAAGCAATTAAATTTAATTATTTAAACAAGATAGGGTGTACATTCGGAGATAAGGAAATACTAAATGATAAGCCACATAGTGTAAAAGATTCGAAAAAACTAGACTTTCATCCACCTGCTCTATGGAAAAGCGCAAGTGGGTGATTATTAATTGCTTAAATAATTGCGAAAAATCTTAAACAAAAATATATTACTCTCAACATCCGTTTATTGTGTCCTTAATTCTATAAAATAATATTATTGTACGATCTTAAGGAGAAAATATGGTTTAAACGAATGTAAATTGTTTAAATAATTACCAAATGTGTTGAGGAAGAAGTACTAATCTTGACATTTATCAACTTTACATCATTTATCCAGAAAGATAATAACGTTTCATGATTTACAGGGAGGGAAAAATTGTTTGAAGGAATAATAATTGTTCAAACAATTCATAATTATTTTAAAAATACTTGGAAACCCTCTAATTATCGATTAAAAGTTATTCATGTTGAAAAAATTCTGAAAAATACTTTCTTTAGAATGAAGTTCATAGAAAACTGCTATTTTGCATATTTTGGGGCATCTTCTGGGCACAATAAAAGGGTATTGGAAGGGTAAATATTGAAAATTAATGAGTGAAAATTATTCCTCGAAAATTCTTTAAGAAGTGACTATACTTTAATTCACAAAAAGTTTATAACAAGTACATTGTATCAATGTATAGAATTCCTGAAAATAAAACAAGAATTCAACTATCAAATTTGGACAAACACCACAAAATGCTCCTATTGCGATTCCTAACAAAAAATTGTTTCTTTGCACAAAAATAAAAAAGAGGAAAGAAAAATGAGAAGGCAACCAACCAAATCCCCTTCCTTCTCTT
>CAKNYM010052484.1:416084-434269 GCA_932195095.1 Andricus curvator | reverse complement strand
CATTTGGTTGAAAATTAACTTTTTTGTTAAAAATTAAACTTTTTTTTGTGTGAAAATTTAACTTTTTTGGTAGAAAATTAACTATAAAAAAATCATATCGTTGGGTAGAAATTTTGGTTTATATTTAACTATTTGGTAAAAAATTAAACTATTTTCATGAAGATTTAACTTTTTCGTAGAAAATGAACTTCCCGGTGGAAAATACTATTTTTGGGTTCACAATTCAGTTTTGTAGATTTAACATTTTTACTGAAAACTCGTTTTTTTTTGTTGTTTAAAAATTAATATTTTCTATCTGAAAATTGAATTTTTCCATTTTTGGTAAGAAACTTATCTTTTATAAGTTGAAAATTCAACTATGTGGAAAAAAATTCATGCATTTTGTTAAAAATTCTTCTTTTTGGATAGAAAATTAATTTTTTTTTTTTGAAAATTCAATATACGTTTCAACTTGAAATATTATTAATTAAAGTGCTTCATATTGCAAATTAAATATATGTCCGTGAAGTTAGCACACCAACAATTAAATATCCAACTTTTGTTTAATGAAATCGTTTGGATGCGCTTGGAAGCTCACTTTTGACAAAAGCTCACTGTTATCGAATAAAAAAATCATTAGCACCATACTCGCAAGCGGCGCACTCTCAAGTGGTAGTGACCTTCTTTGGTCAGCCGCGACCTTAAATATAATATGATGTCTCACCGCAAAACTGTGGTACCGAAACTTTTCAAAAATTTTGAAAATTCTTGGATTTTGTAAATTTCCGTAAATTTTCAAAATTTTCAAAATTTCTGAAATTATAAAAATTATAAAAATTTCTTAATTTTACAAAATGTTCAATTTTCTCAAATTTCCGAAATGTTCTAAAAATTGTGAAATTTTCTGAAATTTGTAAAATATTCAAATTTTGTAAAATATTCAAACTTACGAAAATTTCTAATATTTCTGAATTTTATCAAATGTTAAAAATGTCTAAAATCATTCAAATTTCTGAAATTAATGTTCGAAATTTTGATAATTTTACCAATTTTAATAATTTTTGAAAATTTTAGATATTTCAGTATTTTGGAAATTTAGAAATTTCAGAAATTTTTGTAAATTTCGAAATTTTGAAAAGTTTAGAAATTTTGAGACGATTCTATAACTTTAGAAATGTTGACAATATTGTAAATTTGGAACATTTTAGAAATTTTAGAAATTTGGATAATTTACAAAATTTAGAGCATTCTAGAAATTTAAAAATTTTAAACATTAATTTCAGAAATTTGAATGATTTTAGAAATTTTTAACATTTCATAAAATTCAGAAATATTAGAAATTTTGATAAGTTTGAAAATTTTGAATATTTTACAAATTTTGAATGTTTTACAAATTTTAGAAAATTTCACAAATTTTAGAAAATTTTACAAATTTTAGAAAATTTTACAAATTTTAGAAAATTTTACAAATTTTAGAAAATTTTACATATTTTAGAAAATTTTACAAATTTTAGAAAATTTCACAAATTTTTGAAAATTTTACAAATTTTCGAAAATTTGGTAAATTTGAGAAAATTGAACATTTTGTAAAATTCAGAAATTTTGATTATTTTTATAATTTCAAAAAATTTTGAACCCAATTTTTTTTTCGTTTGGACGGCAAAACTCAAAAAGATATTGAGTTTTCAAAATTGGAGTGCTAACTTCACGCTGCGCAACAAATTTTAATTTTGTTCAACAATTTTTTTACGAATCGTTTGGATGTCGTTAGGATGCGTTTGGAAGTTCACTTTTGACATCTAGGCGATGAAATTGTGTGAGTTATCGAATAACAAAGTCATTAGCACCATACTCGCAAGCGGCGCCTTATCAAGTGGTAGTAACCTTCTTTGGTCAGCCGTGTCCTTATATATAAAGTGATGTGTCACCACGAAAACTGTGGTACCGAAACTTTCCAAAAATTTTGAAAAATTTTGGATTACCTAAATTTCCGTATATTTTCAACATTTCTAAGATCTTCAAAATTTCTAAAATGTTCAAAATTTTTAAAATTATAAAATTATCAAAATATTCTAATTTTACAAAATGTTCAATTTTCTCAAATTTCCCAAATTTTCTAAAATTTGTGAAAGTTTCTAAAATTTGTGAAATTTTCTAAAATTTGTAAAATATTCAAAATTTGTAAAATATTCAGAATTTTCAAACTTACCAAACTTTCTAATATTTCTGAATTTTATGAAATGTTAAAAATTTCTAAAATCATTCAAATTTCTGAAATTAATATTCAAAATTCAGATATTTTGGAAATGTTTGTGAATTTCGAAATTTTGAAAAGTTTAGAAATTTTGAAACGATTCTATAATTTCAGAAATGTTGACAATATTGTAAATTTGGAACATTTGAGAAATTTTGTTCATTTGAAAAAATTGAACAGTTTGTAAAATTCAGAAATTTTGATAATTTTGATAATGTCAGAAATTTTGAACATTTTAGAAATTTTGAAAATATACGGAAATTTAGATAATCCAGAAATTTTCAAAATTTCTAAAATGTTCAAAATTTCTGACATTATCAAAATTATCAAAATTTCTGAATTTTACAAAATGTTCAAGTTTCGGTGACACATCATTTTCAATTTAAGGACACGGCTGACCAAAGAAGGTCACTACCACTTGAGAAGGCGCCGCTTGCGAGTATGGTGCTAATGACTTTTTTATTCGATAACTGACACAATTTCATCGTCCAAACTTCAAAAGTGAGCTTCCAAACGCATCCTAACAACATCGAAACGATTGGTGGAAAAATAGAAAAAAAAATATTAAAATTTGTTCCGCAGCGTGAAGTTAGCACTCCAATTTTAAAAACTCAATATCTTTTACTTCCTCATAGAGGAAGCTTTGTAATGGTAACATTTTCCAAAATGTTTAAATTCATTTAATTGAATCTTCCCCAATTTCAAAATGTCTAATACAATGTTCTAAGCAATTGTCCGGATTTGTGTGTGTGTGGACGTGTTTGTGTGTGTGTGTGTGTGGATGTGTGGATGTGTGTCTGGATGTGGGGATGTCACACTTTTTTGTGAACACGATTACTTGAAAACCGTTTGCAGATAAATTGATAAAATTTGGAGGGCTTATTTTCCCGACTAATATCTTGAAACTGACCGAAGGATTTCTAAAAATATTTGTTGCATTTTTTTTTAGCACTCAATAATATTTTAAAAATCGGGTTTTTATACTAAAACTTTTTTCTTTAGCATAATTCAAAGTTGATGCAACGATATAAAAGATTCCTTGGTTCGAGACGAATCGATTGATCTCTAATATTAATATATCGACGCCTCCATTCAATATGAGTCTATGTGCTGACAGCGCCGTGTATGAGACTATGCGCTGTGTATAAGCATAGGGAATAGTCTCATACAGAGCACTGTCAGCACATAGTCTCATATTGAATGGAGGCGTCGATATATTTTATTAACGCGTAGGGAAGTTATGGTAATTTATATATTTTGAAAATCGGTTTTTTATAGTAAAACTTTTTTCATTAACATAATTCAATGTTGATGCAACAATATAAAAGATTCCTTGGTGCGAGAAGAATCGATTGACCTATAATATTAATACATTTTATTGAAGAGTAGGGAAGTTATGGTATTTTATATATTTTTAAAATCGATTCTTATAGTAAACATTTTCTCATCCTCATAATTTGAAGTTGATGCGAGAACAGAAAAGATGTGTTGATTCGAGATAAATCGATTGACCTATGATATTAGTACACTTTGTTAAAGTGTAGGGAATTTATGGTAATTTATATATTTTGAAAATCGGTTTTTTATAGTAAAAATTTTTTCATTAACATAATTCAAAGTTGATGCAAGAATATAAAATATTCCTTGGTTCAAGAAAAATCGATTGACCTATAATATTAATATATTTTATTAACGTGTAGGGAAGTTATGGTAATTTATATATTTTGAAAATCGGTTTTATAAATATATATTATATAAATTTCCGTATATTTTCAACATTTTCAAAATTTCTAAGATATGCAACATTTCTGAAATGTTCAAAATTTCTGCAATTATAAAAATTATCAAAATTTCTTAATTTTGCAAAATGTTCAATTTTCTCAAATTTCCCAAATTTTCTAAAATTTGTAAAATTTTCTAAAACTCGTGAAATTTTCTAAAATTTTTAAAACATTCAAAATTTATAAAATATTAAAAATTTTCAAACTTATCAAAATTTCTAATATTTCTGAATTTTATGAAATGTTAAAAATTTCTGAAATCATTCGAATTTCTGAAATTAATGTTTAAAATTTTTAATTTTCTAAAATTATCGAAATTTCTAGAACGCTACAAATTTTGTAAATTATCAAAATTTCTAAAATTTCTAAAATGTTCCAAATTTACAATATTGTCAACATTTCTAAAATTATAGAATCGTCTCAAAATTTCTAAAGTTTTCAAAATTTCAAAATTTACACAAATTTCTGAAATTTCTAAATTTCCAAAATATCTGAAATACCTAAAATTTTCAAAAATTATTAAAATTGGTAAAATTATCAAAATTTCGAACATTAATTTCAGAAATTTGAATGATTTTAGAAATTTTTAACATCTCATAAAATTCAGAAATATTAGAAAGTTTGAAAATTTTGAATATTTTACAAAATTTGAATATTTTACAAATTTCAGAAAATTTTACAAATTTTAGAAAATTTCACAATTTTTAGTGGTGACACATCAGTTTATATTTAAGGACACGGCTGACCAAAGAAGGTCACTACCACTTGAGAAGGCGCCGCTTGCGAGTATGGTGCTAATGACTTTTATTCTATAACTCACACAATTTCATCGTCTAGACGTCAAAAGTGAGCTTCCAAACGCATCCTAACGACATCCAAAAGATTGATAAAAGAATTTTTGAAAAAAAAAAATAAAATTTGTTCCGCAGCGTGAAGTTAGCACTCCAATTTTGAAATCTCAATATCTTTTTGAGTTTTGCCGTCCAAACGAAAAAAATTGGCTTCCAAACGCATCCTAACGACATCCAAACAATTCCATTAAACAAAATTTGGATTTTTAATTGTTGGTGTGCTAATTTCACGGACATATTACATATTTGGAACATGAAGAGTTGATTCAAACTTTTCTTGTACTTTATTGTTCAAAAATAAGAAAAAACGACCCGCCTAGCCCCTTTTTACGAAAGTTGCTTACAGATATTCCTTCACACGGTGGCCTTTAAAAAAGCTAAATGATATTTTCAGGTACCCCAAAGTTATGAATAGGAGATTGTTTTGAATTCTTCTGGGAAACAATTTTTGATGAAATTAAAATATTTTCCTAACCGGATTTTTTTTGCCTGGAAACCCCTATTTGAAATACTAAAAAGCTGTAAAATACTATTTTCAAGTTAATAAGACCATATAATTACGTTTATATAAAGAAGTTATATATCAATTAGAATTGATAACGAGAAGTCAATCCAAAAATTAACAAAAGAAACGATTTTTCAAAAATGTAAATCAATATATTCATGTAGAGTTGCATACCGAGACGAGAAATTCTGATTTCTCGTTATATGTTACTCGATTTACGAGAACATTTTTCAAACGAGCCCATCGAATGTCATTTTTTTATCCTCGATTGTTCCAGTATCGATTCGCGAGAAAATTTCTCGTTAGCTGTCGAACGTTTGTGTCAAAAATTTAAAAGAAAAATGTCAAAAAAACGAAAAATGTCCCTAATAATAGAAAATGAGAATGAAGCCGAAGAAACACAATTTTGGACAGAAAGCAGAGAGCTGATATTGACTGAGGAGAATGCAGAAAATTCAGCCTATCGAAATACAGGAGCTGAAGGAGAAAAATCACAGGATAATCCATCACAGTAGTTCTTATTTAATTTAATTAATAAATTTAATAAAAATCAAATTTTATAAATTAAAATTTTTATATTTATATTGGCCGTCAATACCCTCAACCTAGTTTTTAATTTCATGTAGATCTCCCTTTACTATTATTATTATTATTTATTCGTTTTGCGCAAAACTTTTAGAAATATTAAATTATCTAAGAAAAAAATATAGGTACAGTCCAACAGATTTGAACAGGTTAATTTTCATAACTCTAAAACTATAACCTAATATGTACAACTTTATATCCGTAATTTTAAAAGCAATATTTGAACTTTACCAAACTGTCAAGAAGAATATTTTTCAGAAGAAATGACGTCAATAACAAAAGTCAAGAGCGTAGAATCATTTCAAGACGCAGAAAGAGTAATGCACGATTATTAACGGATTCTTTTGACATTTTTTATGGAAATGATCTCAAACAAGCGAAATGTAAACTTTGCCTTTTGGACGATCCCCCGAAGTCAGTGATTCTTAAAATGACAGACAGTAACACCTCAGGAGTTATGCGTCATCTTAAAAAATACCACACAAAAGAATACGAAGAGACTTACCCCGAACACGCAGCAAGCAGATCAAAACCAAAAGTAATTAATTACTATATCTAGACACTATATGTAAATAAGAACTTGAAAATGTTTAAACTAGTTTATCCTTAAGTATTTAACTTAAATAAAAATATCTCGGTGCAATAACCATTTTAATTACACGATTTATTCTAAAGTTAAAAAAACAAAACTTTAAAAGTTTTTGAGATTTTCTTCTTAGCAGAATTTAACCCAAAAAAAGCAAATTTTTAATAAAATAATTTAATTTCCAACCAAAAATATAAAATTTCAAACAAGAAAATTAATTTTCTACTAAAAAAATATGAATTTTCAGTCAAGAAGATTAATTTATTCTATTGAAATTTATTATAGGTGTTCGAACAAGGAACATCTATTGAAAAGTTGATCAAGTGGGTGGTAAAGAAATATTTACCATACAATTTTTTTGATGACGACGATTCACAAGATCTATTTCACTATTTAAATCCATCAGCTGCTTTACCACTGCGCAGTTAATTAAAAGCTTTAATCGAAAATCAATTTATTGAAAAACGAGAAATAGTTATGTCGATTCTCCGTTCGAATACGTCTAGAATCTCTTTTACTCTTGATGGCTGGACGTCTGTCACCAATCGAAGTTACTATGGAATCACTGGTCATTTTATCGATGAGAATTGGATTCTTCAATCCCTTGTTATTGATTTCTGTCCGCCACGTGGTGAACACACGGGAAAAGATATTGCAAATTGTTTTTTAAAAGTTATTAATGATTATGAATTAAATAACAAAATAATGGGAATAACAGTTGACAACGCTTCAGCAAATACAAAATTTATGGTGGAGTTAAGTGGCCTATTGCGTACATTCGACTCTGAAAACCAACACTTTCGTTGTGGTGCACACATTTTGAATCTTTCTGTCCAAGACATGTTGAAGGTTCTCAAAATTGATGATGCTGACAACCAAAATAAGAACGTTGAAGATGATGCATGCGTCGAAGAAAATGAGGAAAACAGTCAATATCAAGATATAGGGGAAGGCGATGAAATAGAAGATGTTGAAACGATGCCTACAACGTCACCTTTATCAAAATTAAGAGGTTTCTTCAAAATTATAAAACGATCTGAACAATGGCGAAACAAACTGAAAATGTGTTGTGAAACGTGCAATATTACAATGTTAGCACCTAATATTGACGTCAGCACCAGGTAGAATTCGACGCATGACATGATTTATCTCGCTCTCCGAATGCAACTTGCGATAAATTTATTGTGCGATCATAATCAAGGATTAAAAAACTTTAGAATCACAGAATGCGAGTGGGAGCTTTTGAAAAAAATTATAAATATCTGCGACACTTTAAAGTGCTCACGAAGGTATTTAGTGGAGAAAAATATCCTACATTAAACGCAGTAGTTCTCGGCTTTAATATGCTTCTGGCTAAATTAGAGGCCTCTATCAGCACTCTCTGCAGTAAGTCTGAACTGAACCCGATAGAAGACAATATGTTAACAGCTCTAGAAGCTGCACACGCAAAATTGATGAAGCATTACAAAAAGACAAATTGGACGTATTGCACTTTACTGATACTAAATCCAAGGCACAAAATTGAAACCTTCGAAAAAACTTCATGGGGTAAAGAAATGGAAGCGCAGTCGGTAGAAAAGTTCAAAAGAGTTTTCAAGAACGATTATTTTCAAATGCAACAGGAGAATCAGGTTCCAAATTACAGTGAATTTATTATCCATACGCTTTGTAGAATTTGAAGAATCTGAACCTAAAATAATTTTTTAAATAGTTTTTCCCAATTTTGTTTTTCTTTCTTATTTAAGTATATCACAAATAATTCAAACAAATTTTTAGGATGTTCTCGAAGCAAGTCCCAGTCAAACTGCGCTTTATGAAATAGCCTTAGAGGAAAGCGAATTAATCGATGTAGATTGGCAACGAGAATTTAATCTTTATTGTGCAGAGGGTCGAGCGGACAGAAATACAAATATTTTAGAATGGTGGAGAAGTCATCAAACTACATATCCAAATCTTGCTAGAATGGCCCGAGACTATTTATCTATTTCTGCGACATCGGTTCCATCAGAGCGTTTATTCTCTAGAGGTTCCTTAACCATTAGGAAACACCGAAATCAACTAAGTGATAATTCGATCAGATTCTTAATGACGCTTAACTCATGGTCTTCTTGTACTTTGGCATCTTTAATTGAACGACAAATGCGGGAAAAAATGTGATTTGTACTTCAGAATTTTTTAATGATGTATTCAGTAATCACATTAAAATAATTAATAAATCATTACATATCTGTGAAAATAATGTCTATCTTTATAATCCAGTCTCTCATTTCGGAGGTCTTGTACCTTCAATTTAAATTGAAAAGCACAAAGAATCCTTAATAATGGTCACATAGGTTTTCATGTAGCTACTAGAGGGATCAAAATTTAAAAAAATATTTGGCTTAACAAAAATTCTTTAATTTGACTTTTAAAAACTTTTTAGTAATGGGGTGCATAAGAGCTCAAAAAAAGTTTTATTGTCGACCATGGGAGATTTTATTTGTATATTAATTTTCATTTATCAAAAGTTTCTAAAGCTAACTTAAATATCAATAATGTTGTATATTTTTTAGTGAAATTCGCATGTAAAATAGAGCAACATCAGTTGAAACCCTGTTTGATACTGAGATAGTGCATAATTTTGTAAATCCTGTAGATTTAAGATTTCGAAAGATGTGATTTTCACGTTGCTTAAAAGTTTATAGAATCTTTATCGAGATTTTTCGTCAAGCTGAAACCTTACATACTGGTGATTAGATGTTCGCAATGGAACTTCGGAAATCGTTCCAAGAAGATATACTTTAATTTCTGCTTATTCATCCCGCTGTTTTTTGCATTATTTTTAACGAAATTCTTCTCTCTCAAATTAAATATTAAAATAAAAATAATTGTGTATGATTTAGTTTCATCTCGATCGTTCTCGCTCGTACTACGAGAATCTCGTTTGATCGAGACGAGACGAGACAAGAATTAGAATGTTAAAACGAGAATCATTCTCGTTCTCGTTCATTTCTCGCTCGTCTCGCTCGGTATGCAACTCTATATTCATGAATATTTCATCAAAAAATTCGTATACATAATGTTCAAGATTCAATATTAATTTCTTATAAAAACTATAGTAAGTATAATATACATAATATTTCATTGTTATTGTAAAATACATAATGTGTCATATACAATGTACAATAATATATGATAGTTATATAATAATTGTATCATAATTAAACGTGCATACTGTTATATTCACGTACAGCTTTAAGTAAACGTTCTGCGTAGTTAGAATTTTACTTTTTCACTTTATACTTTTTCCATATTTTCTTAAAGTCTGCATGAGAAGATTCTACGGCTTGTTCCGAGTAGAATTCTAAGCCTTTATTGTTCTGTTTACTAAAATCTTCGATGTGAAAAAATACTGCGTGAACTTTCAGAGTTACTCTTATGCCTAAATCTCGATAACTCTCTCTCTGAATATCATTATCATTTCAAGATATCCTGGTTTCAACTCAATTGAAAAACAAGAATCGACAACATTTTTAAATGCTTCAAAACATTTTACATATTTCATACAAACAAAAGTACTCACGGATGAGCCATTTTCACGAAGTACATCAACTTTATTTAACAACGTTTTACTTGAATTTCCAGCAAATCCTGCATTTCCATACAGCACTTCTCTATCTGACGTTACACTTTTTGGCCCACATTTCACTAAGATTCTCAAATTTTGTATGCATGTTATCAAACAAAGTGTTTACTACTAATAAATATTTCGGTACATTTTTTGTGAACTAGCGTTCATTCTTATTATTCTACGAGTTTTAGCATTAACACTGAAACTCTAATCTGCTTCTATTTTTTTGAATCCACCAATAATAGTAGGCACGTTTAATTATAATACAATTATTATATAGCTAAACTGTTAAAAATGTTTAGAATTCTCCAACATTTCTACAATACAAGCGCAAGGTAAAATTGCAAACACGGTATTGGAATGACGAAATTGCAATGCATGTATTGTAAGTGTTGTAAATCGTGAAGTCACCGTCTAGCATTCCAATACATGTATTGTAGCGTTTATAAGTCGAAAATTGTGCACAAGGAATTCACGGAATTAATGGAATTCAAGGAATTCGTAATATTTATGAAATTTAAGGAATTCACGAAATTCATGGAATTCACGAAATTCATGGAATTCACGGAATTCATGGAATTCACGGAATTCATGGAATTCACAGAATTCGCGGAATTCATGGAATTCATGAAATTGACGGAATTCACGGAATTCATGGAAATCATGGAATTCATGGAATTCACAGAATTAATGGAATTCACGGAATTCATGCAATTCACGGACTTCGTGCAATTCACGGAATTCGAGGAATTCATGGAATTCATGGAATTGAAGGAATTCACGAAATTTATAGAATTCAAGGAATGCATGGAATTCATGAAATTCGCGGAATTCATGGTATTAACGCAATTCACGGAATTCATAGAATTCACGGAATTCATAGAATTCACGGAATTCATAGAATTCACGGAATTCATAGAATTCACGGAATTCATGGAATTCACAGAATTTACGGAATTCATTAAATTCACGGAATTGGCGGAATTCATGGAATTCACGAAATTCATGGAATTAACGGAATTCATGAAATTCACAGAATTCATGGAATGCACGGATTTCATGGAATTCACGGAATTCATGGAATGCACGGATTTCATGGAATTCACGGAATTCATGGAATTCACGGAATTCATGGAATTCACGGATATCATAGAATTCACGGAGTTCATGGAATTCATGAAATTCACGGAATTCACGGAATTCATGGAATTCACGGAATTCATGAAATTCACAGAATTTACGGAATTCATTAAATTCACGGAATTGGCGGAATTCATGGAATTCACGGAATTCATGGAATTCACGGAATTCATGGAATTCACGGATATCATAGAATTCAAGGAGTTCATGGAATTAACGGAATTCATAGAATACACGGAATTCATGGAATTCACGGAATTCAGGGAATTCATGGAATTCACAGAATTAATGGAATTTACGGAATTCACGGAATTCACTGAATTAACGAAATTCATGGAATTCGCAGAATTCACTGAATTCATGAAATTCACTGAATTTACCGAATTCCTTGGATTCCGTGAAATTATTGAATTCCGTGAATTCAACGGCCATACCACGCTGAAAACCCCAGTTCTCGTCAGATCACTGAAGTTGAGCAGCGTTGGACGCGGTTAGTACTTGGATGGGTGACCATTCAAGAACACTGAAAACTGTTGGCACATCGTGGGTGTGGTGAGCCCACACTTGTAGTTATTTATAACTACAAGGAAACTATCCACCTAGAAACACTACCCGAATCGGGTAGTGTCACGCCAACCTGAAAGGGAAATGGCTTAATGTTATACATTAAATTTCATAAATTCCTTGAATTCACTAAATTTTATAAATTCCTTGATTTCTGTGAATTCAATGAATACCATTAATTCCACGAACTGTTTGAATGTCATAAATTCCCCGAATTCATTAAATTTCGTGAATTCCATGAATCTTGTGAATTCCGTGAATTCCGTAAATTCCATTAATTCCGTGAAATACTCGAATTCCGTGAATTCTATGAATTCCTTGAATTCCGTGATTTCCTTAAATTCCTTGAAATCTTTGAATTACGTGAATTCCATGCATTCCTTGAATTTTGTGAATTCCTTATATTTCGTGAATTCCTTAAATTCCGTGAATGCCTTGAATTCCATCAATTCCTTGAATTCCATCATTTCCTTAAATTTCATTAATTCCGTGAATTCCACGAATTCCTTGAATTCTATTAATTCCGCCAATTCCGTGATTTCCTTCAATTCCGTGATTTCCTTTAATTCCGTGAAATCTTTGAATTCCTTGAATTCTAGGAATTTCATGAATTCCGTGAATTCCTTGAATTTCACGAATTCCTTGGATTCCATAAATTCCTTGAATTCCATGAATTCCTTGAATTCCATGAATTCCTTGAATTCCATGAATTCCTTCAATTCCTTGAATTCCTTCAATTCCTTGAATTCCATGAATTCCGTGAATTCAATGAATTTCGAGAATTCAATTAATTCCGTGAATTCCATTAATTCCTTAAATTCCATTAATTCCGTGAATTCCACGAATTCCTTGAATTCTATTAATTCTGCCAATTCCGTGATTTCCTTTAATTCCGCGAAATCTTTGAATTCCTTGAATTCTAGGAATTTCATGAATTCCGTGAATTCCTTGAATTTCACGAATTCCTTGAATTCCTTGAATTCCATGAATTCCTTGAATTCCATGAATTCCTTGAATTCCATGAATTCTTTAAATTCCATGCATTCCTTGAATTCCATGAATTCCGTGAATTCAATGAATTTCTTGCATTCTATGAATTCCTTGAATTCCATGAATTTCGAGAATTCAATTAATTCCGTGAATTCCATGAATGTCCTGAGAAATGATTTACATTTTTTTTTCAATTTTTCGGTTCAACAGGTGTCGAGATATCCGGCCGCCAATATGATACAGAATTATTACTGGCTACTGGACATGTATTGTAAAATTCCAATACATGTGAGGTACCACAACAATACTAGCATTTGGAAACTACAACATTTTGTATGGTAGCGTTGCCTTACGTTTTGGAAATAAACTTCCAATATATTTATTGGAAGTTTTCAGCAGAAATTTTCAACAGTGTATTATACATATATTATTGTACATTGTATATTACACATTATGTATTCTACGATAACATTAAAATATTATGTATATTATACTTACTATAGTTTTTATAAGAAATTAATATTGAAACTTGAACATTATGTATACGAATTTTTTGATGAAATATTCATAAATATATTGATTTAACTTTTAAAAAAATCGTTTCTTTTGTTTATTTATTGATTAACTTCTCGTTAGTAATTCTAACTTTCATATAACTCCTTTATATAAACGTAGTTATATGGTCTCATTAACTTGAAAATAGTATTTGACTGATTTTTAGTATTTCAAACAGGTTTTTCCAGGCAAAAAAAAATCGGTTCAGGGAAATATTTTAATTTCATCAAAAATGGTTCCCCAGAAGCATTCAAAACAATCCCCCAGTCATAACTTTCAGTCATAACTTTGGGGTACCTGAAAATATCATTTAACTTTTTTAAAGGCCACCGTGTCCAGTGTACAAAAAATTGATAAATCTCTTTTTTTGTTAATGAAATAGATGCTGTTCGAACTCGATATGGAGATTCTCCACCATCCATAATTACTCTTTCACCAGACACCCGCGTTTTTATAAAGATTCATGGTGCCGACCATATTGAAGCTGGACATATTAGAGTCTTTATTGGAGAAGCGTTGGGCTGGCTGGATGGTCTTGTAGGAGAAGCTGAGCACCCAGATCGCGTCTACGTACAGTTGCGTCGTCTGCATGATTTTCCAGACCGTGATCGTCATTACGTTGCTTCTCTCCAAAATCTCCGTGATGTCCCATTTATTAAAAACCAACCATCCACGTGTTTCATAATAGACGGCCAAAGTGTTTGGCATACAAGTCTAAGACTTGGGGACACAAGTACTTCTGGACCAAGTAGTGCTGTAATTGAGATACGCACTTGAAATCCAGCAACCAATCGGGATGTGCTTTTTGGGGGGTTACTATTACCTTGGGATGTAAGAGAGCCTCTTCCAAACTGGGTCGAGCGTAGTTTAGCTGCTTATGTTTGAAAATGTATCTTCCTGCTTGAAAATTCATTTTTTATGGTAGAAATTTAATCTTATTTGGTTAAAAATGCAATTGTTTGGTTTAAAATTAATTTTTTTTGGTTGAGAATTCAAGTACATATTTTGCTGAAAATTCCTTTTTTCTTGATTCGATCCAACTATGCCAAGTATGCGCTTTTTTGGGGGTTACTAATATCTTGGGATATCAGTCATATAAGACAGCGTCTTCCATCCTGGGTCGAGCATAGTTTAGCTGCTTATGTTTGAAAATGTACCTTCCTGCTTGAAAATTCAACCGTTCTTACAATTTTTTCTCGGTTTGACTGAAAAATCTTTCTTAGTTGAAAATTCAACTCATGTTGAAAAGTCGTCTTTTTGGTTGAAATCAATTGTTTTTTATTAAAAATTAAAATATTGTTTGGTTGACATATCAACTGCTACATTTTTCGTTCTGAATTCATCTTTTTTTTAAATAAAAATTTAATTACTTGGTTGAAAGTCACACTCCTTGGTTAAAAATAATTGTTTTTTGGTTGAAGAATTACAATTTTAAATGAAAATTCATCTCTTCGTTTGAAAAATGAGCTACTTAGTTGAAAATTTGTTTATTCTTTGGCTGAAAATTATTTTTTTCAAAAATTAAAAATGTATCCTCCAGTTGAATAGTTAATCCCTTTGGTCTAAATTCAACTATTCCAGTCGAAGATTTATCATTTTAGTTGCAAATGCATCACTTTGGTTGAAAGCTTTTTTTTTGTGAAAATTAATATTTTTAACTGCAATTTTAAGTATTAAAATTTTGGTTGAATACTGATCTTTTTCAGTTTAAAATTTAACTACGGGGGTTTTAAAAGATAGGAATTTACTTTAAAAACTAGGAATCGGAAGCGATTTAAATTTAGTTTAATATAGTACCCTGGTTAATTTGATCTTAATATGCACAGAATTTCAAGTGTAAGAAGATAAAATACAAATTTGTTTAAATTATTATTAATTTTAGTATTACTTGATTGTTTAATTCTACGCTTTTTGAAAATTCGGTTAGATATTTTGTTGAAAATTCATTTTTTTGTTTGTTTGAGAATTATTTTTTTTAACTGAAAATTCATATATTTTGTTGAAAATTCGTCTTTTTTGGTCGAAAATTAAACTTCTTGGTTGAAAATTTATCCTCTATGGTTAAAAATGTTTAGTGAGAGATTCAACAATTTGGTAGAAAATTAAACTATTTGGCTGAAAATTAACTTTTTGGTGAAAAATTCAAATTTTTAGTTTAAACTTAACTAATCGGTTGAAAATTGAACTATTTTTAGGAAAATTTAACTTTTTCCTAAAAAATTGAATTTTTTGGTCAATAATCATATTTACGGGTTGTGAACAAAATTTGTGACCTCCTTCTGCAGAGGAGGGGTCTTTGTATTTGTGGCAGCCGACCCAGCGGCTAGAGCTTGGCTACTCAAACTCAAACACTCTTAAGGTGGGTGAGGTTGAGTTGCTCTAAAAGATGGTGAGAGCTACGGCGTGGTTCCCGGGCAAACCGGAAGACCCATCTGAGGTGCTCCGTCGGTTGGAGGGATTCAACCCCTCACTGAAGACTGCGTCCTGGCGAATTGTCAGACACGAAAAGCCTCAGGAAGGGCACACATTAGGGAGGCACTAGGCATCTCCTAGTCGTGTATATTCCTGAGTCCCAAACGAGGGCCCTTTCGGCCCTCAACATCAGGCCCTTCTATCACTTTGGAAAGGTCAACTTCAGGGTTGCCGGCCAGGGACAGGAGGAGCCTGTTGAGACGCAGGAGGATCGGAAGCAGACCTAAATGACTGCTCCGGGTCTAACCATTACCCAGATTAACTTGCATCACAGCAAAGGCGTCTCTGCAGTTTTGCAGAGGGGCATGGCTGCGAGGCATACAGGTATCTCGCTAATCCAAGAACCATAGTTAGTTCGAGATACCATTAGGGGATTAGGGGGGGCTGGTCTCTTTTGTTACAGGGACCCCAAGGCGGCCAAACCAAGGGCATGTATACTCACGAAGGGAGTTAGCGCTGTCCCGCTGCTTGAACTATGTTCGAGAGACCTGATGGTGATAGCCTTGGATCTCAAAGGGATAGGGAGGCTAGTTCTAGGATCAGCTTATTTTCCTTATGACAGCGATACTAATCCGCCAGTGGAGGTATGTGCACTGGTGGAATATTGCAAGGTAAGAAGCATTCCTCTTCTGTTGGAGTGCGATGGTAATTCCCACTATACTTTGTGGGGTAGCACGGGCGTCAACTCAAGAGGTAATGACCTACTGGAATACCTAATCCTTACTGACTTAGATATTCTTAATACGGGGAACACCCCGACGTTCCGTAATTCGGTCAGGGAAGAAGTCATTGACATCACTCTCTGCACCAGTAGTTTTAGGGATATTATCAAGAAGTGGAGGGTTTCAGACGAACCCTCTCTCTCAGATCACTCACAAATAGAGTTCGTGTTGGAATCCGTTGTACCCGCTGGCCCCAAATGGGTCAGAAATCCAAGAAGAACGGACTGGGATCAGTTTTCCACGGAAATAAGATGTGCATTTTCAGAGGTTCCCAGGTCAATTCCAGACGTTGACACCCTGGAGATGGCAGCCAAAACTTTCATGGAAGCCATCAAAGCTACTTATGAAAGTAATTGTCGACCTACAAGAGTCTGAAAGGCTGGGGAGTAACACTGGTGGAATGGGAAACCAGAGAGAGGTTCAGACGTGCCAGTACTGCAAAACGAAGGAACTATGGACGGCATTCACAACGATGAGGGACAAATACAGAGGTGCAATACGTAAGGCAAAGCAGGAGAGCTGGACCATCTTTTGCACAGACATCGAGAAGGGAGCTGAGGCGGCTAGACTGGACAGGTTTCTGTCTCGAAATCCGGACGCTATTCTCGGCACTCTGAAATTACCCGGAGGGGGATACTTAGAGTCGGACGAGGATACCTTGGCCCATCTGATCAGGGCACATTTTCCAGGCTTTTCAAGGGCTGGAGAAGGGGGGGGGCGACAACTCAGAGGCAAGCAAAGTCACCTGTGGCCCAACTGGGCCCCAAACAACGGCTGGCCAACGAGATCGTCACCCCTGCGAAGGTCAGGTGGGCCCTGAAATCCTTCAGTCCTGACAAGTCTCCTGGCCCGGATGGCATATATCCAGTCCTCTTACAGAGGGCTGGAGAGATCATCATAGGGCCGCTAGTGAGACTTGCTAGGGCTAGTTTGACGTTGGGATATGTGCCGACGGCTTGGAGGGGTACGAGAGTAGTCTTCATTCCGAATGCAGGTAGGATCGGTTATACTTCACCCAAGGATTTCCGGCCCATCAGCCTAACTTCTTTCCTATTAAAAACAGTGGAAAGTCTTGTGGATAGATATATCCGCGATAAGATCTTGTCAAGCAGACCGCTCCATAAGGAGCAACACGCCTATAGGGCTGGTCACTCGACGGAGACGGCCCTAATCGGAGCAGTGAACCTAATTGAAGGTCAACTGAAGGAGAAAGGCCTTGCGATTGGAACCTTTATGGACATCGAAGGAGCCTTCAATAACACCTCAGGAGAGGTGATCAGGGTGGCCATGATTGTACATGGTGTGCCTATGGCAGTCGTGGAATGGACGTGCCACATGTTGGCCAACAGAAATCTAACCACGACTAAGGGTGAAGTCATTCTAAGTGGAACCATTGACTCGGGATGTCCGCAGGGGGCAGTTTTATCGCCCTTGCTGTGGTGCCTGGTAGTGGATGAATTGCTTCATCTACTCTCGAGTCAGGGTCTTTACGTCATAGGCTGTGCGGACGATATATTAGTTATCGTGCGCGGTCAGCATCTGGATGTGCTCTTCGGAGTAATGCAGCAAGCACTGATGATAGTAGACTCAT
>CAKNYM010052484.1:390957-415684 GCA_932195095.1 Andricus curvator | reverse complement strand
GGGGGGGGGGCTACAGTCTACACATATACTGACTAGTTACGAAAATGCGTTCAGTTACGCTCGTCCCCTTTTCCAGGTTGAAGTTGGGGGGAGGGGGTAAGAATTTACTGACTAGTTACGAAAAAGGGACGAGAATGAAAGGGAAAGAAGGGACAAGCGTGACCGAACGCATATCTGTAACCGTTTTCTTGTTTTTCAAACGCAATCCTATTTTTCTTGAAAAATAATGGTTTTAGGCAAAAAGTGTATGATACAAAAAAGATGTATTTTTATACTATCTAGAACTCTTGCTCGCAACATTTTTCAAAATTCTTCAGATTTACTGAGATAAACAAAAAGTCATGATTTTTATGGGGTTTCTTATGGTTTTTACCAGGAAAACGTCCTCGTCGCCAATTTTGACTATGATTTTTGTAATCAGCGCATCAAAAGGCGTAAGCATACGTGGTTTCAACAAAATCGGAATTAACCAATATTCGGAACTTTATCCAACCTTAGAAATTTGAAGCGGTTTAGATTCAATTTAATATATCACTCACATTAATTTTACATAAATATAAACTGCAACAAGCTTCATCATTCCACTTAGTATATAAGTGAACATATTCCAAAAATTTCCCAGTTACCGTTCATCGTCCATACCTTCAAAATTAATTTCAAATTCTCTATCGCTGCGTATCTATCGTGCAGAAATGAAGATCAACATTTTATTCTTTACCTGCATGGGTTTTATTGTTTTAACCAGTAAGTGTAATATAATATACGGAATATAACATTCAGGTAGCGTCTATTATCTCTGAATTTACCGTATTAATATTATCCTTACTACTAACCTTAATTTTATTTTTATTTTGCACTTTAAATAGGATCTGACATGAAAAATGTTTGATATTTATCATGAGTACTTATCATGAGACAAATTTTGAGGGGGTCTTGAGATTGTCATTAATTTTGGAACGATAGTAGAATATATTTACAAAATGTTTATATCAATGAATGGGCTGATCTTTTCTGAATGTGAAACTCCTATTAAAAGTTTAATTTAGTCTCTTGTACCGGTGTTTCATAATGCATGTCCCTATTATGGAACAGCAGAAAAATCTGTTTTTTCAAATATTAATATGGATTATTTTAGATTATTTTCTATAATAAATTGAAATAAATAGCACAATTAACTTTTATTTCAATCTTTAATAGAGGTAAATAAATTGAATAAAAGTTATCGTTAAAATTGACAAACCTAACCTTTAAAGGGTGGTTTCTTGAAAGAGGTGGATTAAATTTTATTTTTGTTTAAAAATGTTTGTTACAGTGAATAAATTTTTATTTAGGTGGATGAAAAAAAAACATGAAGGATGAAGTCAAGTATTTTTTAATTGAAAACTCAACTATTCTCGAAAATTGGTCTTTTTTGGTTGAATTTAACTGTTTTTTATTTCAAATTAAAATCTTTTTTGTTTGTATTCCAATTATTTTACATTGTTTGTTGAGAATTCATCTTTTTCAGTTGAAAATTCAACTTCTGGTTAACCTCATGATACGCACTAGGTACAGAATACCCGGCGGTTTTAATGAATTTTCGAACAAAAAACGAAAAATTGTCTTCGGTTTTTTGTAAATAAATGTTTTCACGCTATATAAAACGGAATATACATTTTTTTTCGTCTTCCAGAGTAAATTTCCTATCGATTTAATAAAAATCGCTCAAATTGATTAATTTAATCAGGAGATAGAAGCTTCCAAAGAGTCACCGGGTGAAAAATACCCATGTGTGTATCATACGTAACATTTTGATAGTGTGTATCATGAGGATTAATAGTGTTAACTCTTTTGTTGAAAATTAATTTTTTTCGTTGAAGATTCATCATTTTAATTGAAAATTCGTCTCTGATTGAAAATTTAACTACCTTGTTCAAAATCAATTTTTGTTGTTGTAAGAAATTAGTTTTTTAAAACAGAAAATTGAACTATTCATAAGTTGAAAATTTAACTATTTGGTAGAAGATTCATGCATTTTGTTAAAAATCGTCTTTTCGGATAGAAAATTAATCTTTTTTTTTATTTAGATGTTTAACGTCGCATCATCTACATGTTCATTAGCGACAACTTTGATCAATCATTTGTTTACATTATTCATGTATGTTTATAAATATCATTATTTGTTCTTGTTAACACTGGTTATCACAAAAGCTAAATCTGGTCCTTGAGATTTATTTCTTGAAGAAAATTTAAAAGGTTTTGAAACGTTGCTGGGCCGATGAGCATCTTCTTTAATTCATTAGGTAGCCGATACTTCTCAAGTTACGGTATTTAGAGCATTTAATTAAAAGATGTTTGACGGAGAGAATTACTTCACATTCTTCATATTTAGTTGGGTCTAGTTTTGTGATCAGATTGTAGTGGGTTATATGGGTTTGACGAATTCTAAGTTTGGTTAACGTTACTTGGTCCTTACGATTTTTTAACAGGATGTTGCTGTTATCGAGGTCGTGACTTTTTATTTCGTGAAGTTTTGTGGTAGGTGTTTTCCATGCATTATTCCAGATCTCGATGGTAGTTTCGCTGAAGGTTTTGCTTAAGCCTTGAGGTTGAACTTCTGCGAGTTCATCAGGTTCGGGAAGAGTACAGGCTGACTTGGATAGTTTATCTGCTTCCTTATTTCCTTTACTTCCTATGTGTGATGGAATCCAGAAAAGAGTTATTTCTTTTCCCAGGTAATGTAACTTTGAAAGTAATTCCTGAATTGTTTGAGTAATGTGATCGAATTTTGTGTTATTTTGAATAGCTTTGGTACCATTAACAGAGTCAGGGTATATTATAAATTTGGTTTGATTTGAATTTTCAATGTATTCCAGAGCTTACAGTATAGTGTAAGTTTCACATAGGAAAATTGGGTATACTTCAGGTAGCTTGAACAGCAGATTTGTTCCAGGTGTGACTACACTAAAGCTCGGAGTTTTTTTAACAATTTTATTTTTCACGGACTTGTGTTTTTTATACACATCATATGCATCCTTTTTTTCCTTGACAGCTTTTCCTACTTCTTCGTTCCACCTTGGTACTTGGTGTCTGTAGGTTCTGGATGAAGATTTTGGTACAATTTTCCTCTGAAGATTGGGCCAAATCAACGCTGTTTTTATCCAAAATTTTTTGGAAATTTGTCCAATCGGCTTTATTGATTTTCCATTTTGGCTCGTGATTATAGGTATTTGAGTTTAGGCTTGACATCTTAAGTAGAATAGGGAAATGGTCACTGTTGTAAAGGTCTTCTAATACTTCCCAGTTTAAACGATTTCCTATGGATGAACTGCAGTGCGAGAGGTCAATGGTGCTGAAGGTACCGTTTGCAATGATGAAATATGTGGGTTGAGTCTTATTCAGAAGTAATATATCAGCGTCACTTAAAATCTGATCAATTATATTTCCTCTTGCATCTGTACGGCGAGAACTCCAAAGAGTGTTATAGCTGTTAAAATCACCAACTATTATGAAATGTTTTGGTAATTGGTTTATTAAATTTCGAAGTTGTTGAAGGTTAAGATCGAACCAATTTCAGATGTAGATATTACATATAAACAGTTCAATATCTAAAAGAATTTATACCGCTATTGCTTCTAAGTTAGTATTCAAGTTCAATTCTTCAAAATGGATCTAATTTTTATGTAGGCTGCAACGCCGCCACTGACACGGTCTGTATTGGTTCTATTTTCAAAATCCGAAGAATAGTTTCTTAAGCTTAAACAAGATGAGTCTTTAAAATTTGTTTCCTGTAAACAAATAACAGATAGATTGCAGTCCTTAATGAGTAATTGTAAGAATTCAATACGATGATAGAATCCATTTAAATTCCATTCTATAATTTTAGGATCCATTTGCGTAGAATATTTTTAGAGTTTTACTCCAGTCTCGATCCATTCTATTAGTTGGTTTATTTTAGGATTTTAGGGGTTTTCATATGTTTCCGAACTATGAGATGTAGATTCCTCATCATTGGAAGAATCATTTTCTTGTTCTCGTAGTGACTTTTTTAGTTTGTTAATAATTCTAGTATGTCCAGATTTGGCACATCGGTCTTTGAGATGGGTATACATATCGTTCATCATAGAGATGAGAGGTTCCAAATTTTCGCAGTAATCCTTGGCAATATAGGCTGGATTGTTAGCACCTGTTATGTTTTCGGAAAAACTTTTGTATTCTAAATAGTTCACTTATATTTGTTCTTAGATTCCTCAATGATCTTTTAAATAGGGGCTACTTGTTCTTCTGTATTTTGTTCTGCCAGGGATAAGGCAGTATTGGATTCTTTATTTTTCTTCTTTGGCTTTTTATTAGCTTTAATCCATCCTTACTTGGGTTCAGTGGTCTTTTGGTCCGTGTTGCTTTGTGATTCGTTGGCAGTGGTAGTGGATAATGTAGAAGCAGGAAAGTCGACTTTTCCGGGATTTTCGGTTTGCTTATCAACTTTCAGCGCTGAATCTTTTAAAGTACTTTGTTCCATATTCATTCGCGTAGTTGTAGTTTCTTCTTGTTTACTTTGACATTGTCTGCCGATGTGGTCAACATGTTTGCATATAAAGCACTTTATTATATCTGTGGAGAAGTAAATCCAGTAAGAAGTTTCTTCGAAGTTGATTTGAAGAGATTCTGGTACTTTTGATTCGTCCTCAGGTTGGATATAAATTTGTCTTCTGAAGCTGAGGATATGAGCATATCCTGGATTGGACATCCCAGCTCTCATAAAGCTCATGGGCGAGTTTGTTCTTGTGTTTAGTTTTTCAGGAGAATCAGTAAGAACATAATGTGAAATAACTGGACACACTTTAGACAGAATCAGTCATTTGAATTTCATTAGTAAAGGTCGTAGTTCCAAAGTGTTATCTTTTATGACAATACTTGTATGCTTGCTGGTAAGGTCGTCTACTGTTTGTTTACTATCCACGTACATGCACACTCTATTACCTGAGACTTTCGAAACAAATCTGATGTTACTTGGAGTTGCTAGTTTTTCGACTTCGCGGGTATATTCATCAATAGGGATATCTGATATGGATTCAATCATTGTAGCTTGATCCTTTGTTGGTAATTGATCTCTGACTGTAGCTGCTGCATAGCTATGTGTAGCGGGTGGTCTGTTGACTTGGTTAAGACTATTTGATCTAGGTGCACTTTGGTATTCATTTGGGTTGTTAGCCATCATGCTTTGGAGGCTGCACCTGGGTCGTGAGTAGTATTCCTACTTATGGTTGAAAATATATCTTCCTGCTTGAAAAATCAACAGTTTTTCCATTTTTGTCTCTGTTTTGACTGAAAAATCTTTTTTAGTTGAAAATTCAACTCATGTTGAAAATTTAATAGTTAATTGTGATACAAGGACCCTAAGTGGCACTTTTTCGGCAGAGTACTGCAATTTACACGAGACAAAGTGCCACTTAGGGGCCGAGTGTCACATATTATTTTTTATTACACCAGTCAATCATAAGTGCGAATAGGTTGCATGGAGTCCTAATCTAAAAACCCGAGAGTATCCTAATCTAAAAACCCTAAGTACCTTTAGTACCCTAAATAAATAGCCTAAAAACCCTAACTCAAACTTTCACGACCTATATGAAAATGTGCTATTTTAGGTATCGTTTGCAGTAGCTAAAATCGCACTTACGATGGCGGTGTGATAAAAACTCTTTTGTTGAAAATTCATTTTCTTGGTTGAAGATTCATAATTCCAATTGCAAATTCATCCCTTTCGTTGAAGAATGAGCTATTCTGTGGAAAATTCGTTTTTTCTTTGTATGAAAATTAATTTGTTGTGCTGAAATTTTAACTATTTTAGTTGAAACTTTGACTATTTTGTTGAAAATTTGTTGTTTTTTCCAGTTAAATATACCGTCATGTTAGCTGATGAATTAAAATTCAAGATCCGTAAAATACATACAACTATTCAATTTTTGGTTGAAAAATTATTTTTTTTTTTTTTAGTTGAAAATTCCTCTTTTTGGTATAAGTTAATCTTCTTGGTTAGAAAATAATCCTTTTGGTTGTAAATTCAATTACTCTAGTTGAAGATTCATCATTTTAGTTGAAAATTCGTAACTTTGTTTGAAAATGTAACTATTTTCTTGAAAATTAGTTTTTGGTTGAGTTAAGAATTTTTTTCAACTGAAATTGTAACCATTCCAATTGAATATTTCATCATTTTAGTTGAAAATTCATCAGTTTGCCTCAAAATTAGATTTTCTAACTGAAAATTAACCTTTTCCATTTTTGTTTGAAAAGTTTTCGTTTTTAGTTCAAAATTCAACTATTTGGTTGAAAATTCATTCTCTTGTTTAAAAATTCAACTATTCCAGTTGAAGATTCATGTATTCTGTTGAAAATCGTCTTTTTTGGTAGAAAATTATTCTTCTTATTTTAAAATTCATCTTTTTGGTTGAAAATAAAAGTACTTGGTTGAAAGTTGAACTCTTTTATTAAAAATTCTTCTTTTTGGTTTAAAATTGATCTATTCCATCTGAAGATTTATGAGTTTAGTTGAGAATTCATTACTTTCATTGCAATTTTTTGGTTGATTTTTGGTTATTGTGTAAGATTTCTGAGTTTATTTGAATGATGAGCAGGCAATATTGCGCTATAATACCAACAAATTATCGATTAAAAATTATTCATATTGAAAGAATTTCGAAAAATACTGTCTTTAGCATGAATTTGATAGAAAACTGCTATTTTGTATTTTTGGGCTTTTTCCGGGCAAAATAAACGGGTATTGGAAGGGTCAACATTAAAATTTATTGGGTGGAAATTATTCCTTGACAATTCCTTAAGAAGTGACTATACTTTAATTCACAAAAAGTTTATAACAAGTACATCTTTTTTTCATTTTTTCGAAAACTGAGCTCTTCCCGTTTAAACCCCCATGCTAATTTGAAAAGCCCAGGGGCTCGGGTTAATATAAAAAAAAAATACAAAAAAAATTACAGATTTTCTTTTCACAGAAAACGAACAAATCGGGGGGATTTATTACCAAAAATCGACAATCGAATTTTTGGACCACCCCAGGAAGACATCCTATCACTTCTATGACATCTACATCTGTGAACGGTGATATGCAGGAAAAATGAGAGGAGATGAGGGAACTGATGGAAGATAATAAGCAAGAGAGTAGGCTTATAATAGGAGAAGACTTTAATGCGAGGACAGGAGATAGAGGAGGAAGGGAATGGGATGGAGAGCGAGAGCGAGGAAGAAAATCCAAGGACAAGATACTGAATTGGGAAGGAAAGAAGTTGTTAAAGAGCCTAGGGGAGATGGGATGGATTATCCTAAACGGAAGTATAGAGGGGGATGAGGAAGGGGAATAGACACGTTCAGGAGGAAAGAGGGGAACGGTAATTGATTATGTGGTAGTGGACGACGAGGTTAGAGAGAAGGTTAAGAAACTAGAGGTAGGGAATTATGTAGATTCGGATCACTTTCCCTTAATAGTGACAGTAGAGGGAGAAATGAGTAATACCGATAAGGCTAAAAAGGAAGCAAAAGTAAAAAGAGCAGGAAGAGGGGATTGGTCAATGGAAGGTAAAGAACAGTTTAAAAAAAAAGTCAGGAATATAAAAATGGGGGAAGGAAAGGTAAATAATTATAGGAGAAATAAAAGGAGTATTAAAGTGCACAAGCAAAAAAGAAGTTAGTGGTGGAGAAGAATATAGGAGAAAAAAGAAGGAGTATACTGAGTTGTGTGATAAAAAAAAAGAGGAAGAAAATAAAAGGTTTGAAGAAGAAGCAGAGAAGGCTAGGACGGAAGAAGAGGTTTGGAAGGTGGTAAATAGAGAGAGTAGAAGAGGTTTCGAAGGTCGTAAATAGAGAGAGAAGAAGAAGGAAAAAAATAAACCAGGATATTGAGATCGTAGAATGGAAAAAATATTTTATGAAATTACTAGGAGGGGTAGAGAGGAAAGTTAGGAAAGGAGGAAAAGATGGTAGGGAAACAGATGAGGAGGAGGACATTACAAAGGAAGAAATAGACAAGGTATTAGGGATGATGAAAGATGGAAAGGCACCTGGTATAGATGAGATTCCAAATGTAGTATGGAAATATGGGGGAACAGAATTAAAGGAATGGGCATGGACAATGTACAATAGAGTATGGAGAGGAGAGGGATGGCCAGAGTTATGGAAAGAAGGAGTAGTGATACCAATAGTAAAGAAAGGCAAAGGGAAGGAGGTTAAAGATTATAGGGGAGTGACACTAATGACAACACTGTATAAAGTATATGTGACTGTTTTATCGGAGAGGTTAAATAAAATAAGTTGTGGAGAAAAAGATAGAGCCATCGAATCAGACAGGGCTTAGAAAAGGGATGTGGGTGATGGACAATATATATGTTCTGAACTATTTAGTAAATAAGAGGATTAAGAGGGAGAAAGGGGCAATGGTAGCAATATTCGTCGACTTAAAGGCGGCGTTTGACTCATTAGACCGAGGCGAGATAGAAAAAGTTATGGTGAAAAAGGGGATACGAGAGGGATTGATAAAGAGAGTATCGGAAATTTGTAGAGAAACAAAAAGCAAGGTAAAGGTAGGAGAGCAAGTAGGAGATAGTTTCTGCTTGGTGAGAGGATTAAGACAAGGATGTACTCTGAGCCCACTTTTATTTAATATATTAACATCAGACTTGGAAGAAGAAATGAAGAGAAAAGGGTGAGGAGGAGTTAGGATAGGGAACGAAACGATATATAAACTAGCATACACATACGATATAGTGTTGATGGCAGAGGATGAAAAAGAGATGGGGGGTTTAATTACAGGATTAGAGAAATACTTAGATGGGAAAAAGTTGAATTTCAATGTAGAAAAGACAAAGATAATGAGGTTTACAAAAGGAGGGCGAAGAAAGAAAGAATGGACGGGGAGATCGAAGGAAATAAAATTAGAAGAAGTAAAAGAGTTTAAGTATTTGTGATACAACTCGCAAGCAAATGGAGATCATAGAGCTCATATAAGAGAAAGGATAAAAAAAGCAGCAGGGGTAATGAAACAGATATGGGGAATAGGAAAAAGAAGGTTTAAAAAAATTGGAGAAGGAGAATCTGGTTATTTGATACGCTGGTGTGGCCCGTATTAGGTTATGGAGCAGTGATATGGGGATTGAAAGAAAGGAAAGAGATTGAGAGTTTACAAGAAAGGTATGTAAGGTGGACGCTAGGGGTAGACTGGAGGACACCGGGATATATGGTGAGATAAGAAGCGCAAAGGGATAAATTAAGTACTAGAGTGGGAAAGAGGGCCTGAAATTTTGAGACGAAGCTGAGGAAGGGAAAGGGAGGGGAGTTAGCGAGAAAGTGTTTGATGGAGGTAGAAGAAAGGAGGGAGTTCTTTAAGGCTAGAGGTATAGAAGACGGGACTGGAGTCAACTATGAAGAAGTGGAAGAAAAGGATAGGGAAAGACAATTAATAGAAAGATGTGGGATGATTGAGGAATTAAAATATAATAAATGGTATAAGATGATAAAAAAGGAAGGAGTACCAAAGTATTTAGAACAGGGATGGGAAGAGAAAAGATGGACCAGAATAGCAAGATTTAGATTGGGAAACGACGTAAGGGCAGGTATGTATTGTGAAAAGAAAGAGAACAGGAAGTGCAGAATCTGTGAATGGGAAGAGGAAACATGGGAGCATGTATGGGAAAGATGTAGGAGAGGAATGGAATATAAAGGAAGCTGGCAAGAGAATGTGGTGAAGATTCTAGGGGAGGATGGTTTGGGGGAAGAGTGGATGAAGGAGTTTGAGGGTGCTAGGTGAGCAAATGAGAAAGAATGAAAGAATGGATGCAAAAAAATGGCAGAATGGAGTTACAAGAGAAGTTAAAGAAAAAGGAAATGGAAGTCGCTTAAATTAGAAGCGTAAACATTTGTAAGTAATGGTTATGTAATAGCATAAGTAAATTAAGTTGCGTTTGCGTTATCGCTCTCTCTCTCTCTCTCTCGCTTGCACTCTCGCTTCCGATCGCTCGCTCACTCGTTCGTTAACACGTCACAAATTGCTCTATCGCCAAAAAATAGAAATAAGGATATAGATATAAGATTTTCTGTAAATAGGTGTAAATAACTGTAAATAGTAAGGATAAGATTTTATAAAACATGTAGAAGGAAGTGTTGTAAGAAATGGAAGCCATGTAAACCCTTAGGGGACACATTATGAATAAAGAAGAATACTAAGGCGAAGCTTTTAAGAACTCTCGATTTAGGAGAGAAAAATATAAATAATAAATTTCTTCTTGTATACCATTAAGCCATTTCCCTTTCAGTGTAGGCGTGACACTACCCGATTCGGGTAGTATTTCTAGGTGGATAGTTTCTTGTAGTAAATAACTACTATAAGTGTGGGCTCACCACACCCACGGTGGGCCAACAGCACGCAGTATTCTCGAATGATCACCCATCCAAGCACTAACCGCGCCCAACGCTGTTTAACTTCAGTGATCGGATGAGAACTGGTTTTTTCAGCGTGGTATGGCCGTTGGAAATTCAAAAAATTCGTTGGCTTATTTTAAATCAGTTATTGTTTTTAAGACTGAATAATTTTTTATTTTCCCCCTTTTTCCAGCAGCCATAAAAAAAGTCATAAAAAACTTGTATAATTTCTCAAAAAAAAAAAAAAAAAAAGATTGTGAGCACTCTCGATTTAGGATATTGAAATACAATTATCAAATTTCTTAAACATTTTCTTGTTTGTTTTAAACCAGTTATTGCTTTGAAGATAAAATTTTTTTCCTCTTCTCTTTTTTACTTAAACCAAAGAAATTAATCTTTTGGGTTAAAAAATCATCTTTTGGGTGGCAATTTGTTGTTTTTTTTTGTTAAAAATTTTTTTTTTACTAAAAATGTAAATATTCCGTTTGCTGTTGGAAACTGATATTTTTCATTGAAAATTGATATTTTTTGGTTGGAAATTCAACCACTTAGTTGAAAGTTGATTAGTTTGTTAAAAATTCATATTTTTTCAAAATTTACCTCCTTGGTTGAAAATTTAACTTTTCCATTTTTAGAAAATTAATCTTTCAGGTTAAAAAATCATCTTTTGGGTAAAACTCTTTGGTTGAGAATTTTTTTTTCTGATTCATCATTTTAGTCGAAAATTCATCTCTTTTGTTGAGAATACAACTATTTTGTTAAAAAAAAAATCGTTTTGACTAATCATGTAACTATTCCATTTTTGGTTGAAAATTGATATTTTTATTAAAAGTTGATCTTTTCTAGTTGAAAATTCATGTGTTTGGTTGAAAATTCGTCTCTCTTGGTTTAAAATTAAAAATTATTCCAATTTATTTTTTTTTTCTGAAAAGAGATTCCAAATTTTTGACGAGATTCGAGACGAGGTTCAAGACAAGATTCAAGAAAGGTTCGAGACGAGATTCGAGAAGAGGCTCGAGACGAGATTCAAGGCGAGTTTCGAGACGAGACGAGAAGAGGGGTAAAGAAGGGAGGAAAGGGGGAGATTTTAGCAATTAATGATGATGAATAATGATTAATTAATGATTTCATTTCGCTCCGCTGGGAATCGAACCTCAGAACTTCCGATTACCGGTCGGGTGCTTTCCCATCAAGCTACTAGAGAGATCGAGAGAAGAAACTTTTCTCAGAAAATACACGCATTATTTTGCTAGATGGTACAAGTTAAATTTTTCAAGGAATCTGTATTATCATTAGATAATAACAGAAATTTTTAACGTCTTTCCAGACTAGATGTAGATATGAATTAAAAATTATTTTAATTAATTTTTTTCTGAAAAAAGATCTTATCCTTTTGCTCCGCTGGGAATCGATCTTTTTCAGAAAAAAATTAATTAAAATAATTTTTAATTCATATCTGCATCTAGTCTGAAAAGACGTTGAAAATTTCTGTTATTCTCTGATGATAATACAGATTCCTTTGGAATTAAACTTCTTGGTTAAAAATTCATTGTTTTATGCAAAAATGCAACTGTTTGTTTCGAAATTTATCTGGTTTAGTTGAGGATTCAACAATTTGGTAGAAAATTAAACTATTAGGTTGAAAACTAACATTTTTGTAATAAATTCTTATTTTTAGTTTCAATTTAACTATTTCGTTAAAAATTAAACTATTTTTGTGAAAATTTAACGTTTTCGTAGAAAATTCACTTTTTTGCTCAAAAATCATATTTTGGGTTGAACTCATTTGTTGAAAAGTAATATTTAACAAGTAATATTTAAAATAAGTAACAATCCAAAAAAATTTTAAATGCATGTCTAAAACTGCTAATATTTAATACATTCTTTTTTCAACAATTTTAAATAAAAAGTTTTCTTTCAAGAAAATGAGATAAAATTATTTGGGCTCAATTAAAAGAACTCTTCAAATATTGATAAGCAAACCCTGCTGATTGGAACAAATCATGAGTTTAGTGTCTCTATTTAAAAATTTTTTATTTTAGGTCAAAAAGAAATCTATTTTTTCATAAATAATTTCATTTAATTTGGAAGTTTAAAAAAAACTACGATTGTCAACGTTGAAAGTTAAACTCTTTGGTTAAAAATTATTTTTTTTTTTTTTGGTTGAAGATTCATAATTTCAATTGAAAATTCATCTCTTTGGTAGAAAAAAGAGCTATTTTATTGAAAATTTGTTTTTTCTTTGACTGAAAATTAATTTTTTTTACTGAAAATTCAACTTTCTTGGTTGAAATTTCAACTATTTTGTTGGAAATTTATATTTTCATGGGTTTAAAATTAGAATTTTTTTTTTAATTAAAAATGTAACTATTCCAGGTAAATATTTAATCTCTTTGGCTTAAAATTTATCTATCACAGTCGAAGATTCATCATTTTAATTGAAAATTCATCACTTTGGTTGAAAGTATATTTTTGTGAAAATTAACATTTTTTAACTAAAAATGCAACTATTACAATTCTGGTTGAAAACTGACCTTTTTAGTTTGAAATTTAATATTGGGTTAAAAATTCATTATTTTAGTTGAAAATTCTACTATTTGTGGCTTGAAAATTGAACAATGTTGTTGATTTTTTTTCTTGATTGAAAATCCAACTCTTTTATTAAAAATTTGCCTTTCATTGGTTTAAAAATTCATTTTTTGCAGTAGAAATTTAATCTTATTTGGTTAATATTGTAACTGTTTGGTTTGAAATTAATTTTTTTTTGGTTGAGAATTTAAGTATTTTGCTGAAAATTCCTTTTTTCTTGGTTCGATCCAACTGTTTTTTATTTAAAATTGAAACGTTTTTCTTTGTTGGTTGGAAATTCAACTGTTTTGTAGAAAATTCGACTTTTTGGCTTGAAAATTTAACAATTTGGTTGAAATTTTTTGTTTTCTTGACTGAAAAATGTTTTTCGTTTGAAAGTCAATTTTTTGGCTGAAGTATACCCAATTTTTAAAATAATAACATGAAATTTTTCTGTTTTTGGAAAAACGTGAATTTTATGAAGAGATATTGCAAAAAGGTTACATTTTGATACTTTCGAAAAATTGGAATAACTCTAGAAATAATTAACATTCTTTAAATTTCTTTGTCTCGTTTTAAAGTTAATTTTTTAGTAGTATTTGCCTATATGGTCAAGATATTTTTCAAAAAATGGCCCTACATTCTACCCTCGAGTCAAACTTAATATAAAAGAGTGTCTTACAAATACTTACAAAATTTGTTCATAAATCATTATTTATTATATTTCAATGAACTTTAGTAATATCGATAAAAATATTATTGTTTTGGAATTTTTCAACCATTGAAGTAAAATCATTATTTAAAATTTTCAAGACTGCTTTTTGAGTTATCTGAGACTGTTACAATGTATTTTACTATTTCAATCAATGAAACTAAAAAATAACTAATAATAATTAATCATTAAAATTTTTCTAATTCAGATTTAGACAGTACAAAAAGGCGAATTTTAATTTATACATTGTAAAGGTTACAAAAAATTTAAAGCGAGATTCTGATGCGGTAGAACTTTTTTTCTGAACCAAGGGTCTATAATAATATTTCTCGAGTCCTCACAAAGCTAAAATCATGTGTAACTCATTTTTATTAAAAAAATGAAATTATCGTGTTTTGTTCGCCTAATCCTGAAACGAACAACATTTTTTCATTCTGCATTCAAATGGGTTATTAAAACAAAGCTTTCTCTTTGAGGAAGCAAAAAAAAAAAGAAAGGAAAGGAAATTAAAGGAAAGAAAAGAAAAAAATGATTCTCGAGTAAAAAAGTTCTTGTGAGCTGCTTTAATGTTCATGGTATGAAAGCAGCAAAAGCTTGTTATGCGATGCGTGAAAAGGACGTTTTACGGCGATTCCTTACGTTGTGGCGCACTAGTGCGGCCGTTACTACTGAATCCACCCGGGAACATAAAACTCTTTGAATTTCGTGTCATACTTCCAGACATGCAATCTTCTTGAAAAGCTCATAAAAAAATTATATGGTTTATATATGCCAGAAGTGTCTTCATTTTACAAATTTCACGAACATACTCTGAAAAAGTTTAAAGAAAGAAGATTCACTCAGAGTAGCTTATTTTATATGAATGCTTGATATATACCATTAAACCATTTCCCTTTCAGGGTAGGCGTGACACTACCCGATTCGGGTAGTGTTTCTAGGTTTTTCTTGTAGTTATAAATAACTACAAGTGTGGGCTCACCACACCCACGATGTGCCAACAGCACTCATGTCAGTATTCTTGAATGGTCACCCATCCAAGTACTAACCGCGTCCAACGCTGCTTAACTTCAGTGATCTGACGAGAACTGGGTTTTTCAGCGTGGTATGGCCGTTATAACGTTTAATAACGTTTTTATGTTTATGTACGCCTGGCTAGGAACCTTACAGTTTCGATCAGGTGTCCGTCCGTCGTACTTTTTCACGAGACTCGAGACGAGATTCGAGACGAGGTTCAAGACAAGATTCAAGAAGAGGTTCGAAGCGAGATTCGAGAAGAGGCTCAAGACGAGAATCGAGAAGAGGCTCGAGACGAGATTCGAGAATAGATGAGATGAGAAGAGGGGTAAAGAAGGGAGAAAAGGGGGAGATATTACCAATTAAATAGGCTATGAAACCCTTTTTTTTAGGCCATGTCGCTTACTTTCACTAATGTATGAAGCGAACAATAAATAGCAGGAGAATTCTTTCAATTAAATTCTAAAGCTTCCCCTTTTTCATTTTTTGCTTAAAAAAGAACTGAATTAATAGAACTCAATGAGAAAATCCAAATAGTCTTCGCTAAAAGTTAATTTTTTTGGTTCAAAAGTCTACCATTATATTTTTGGTTTGGAATTAATCTCGTTTTCTTAAAAATTCTACTATTTAGTTGAAAATTTAATTATTTTGTTGACAATGTAACTATTTTGTAAAAAATAAATTTTTTGTTGGTCAAAAATTCAACGTAGATGAAAGTTGAACTACTTTGTTGAAAACTAATTTTTGGTTGATAATTTAACTATTTTGTTGAAAATTAGTTTAATTTTTAGTTGAAAATTAATTTTCTTAACTGGAAATTTAATTATTTCATTTTTAGTTGAAAAATTATCCTTCTTAGTTGAAAATTCAACTATTTATTTTGCAATTATTCAAAAAATGTATATTTGTTTAAACAATTTTTTCCAATGTAAAGCGTGAGAAGTTATTATTCTCTGAAATAAATAATAGAATTAACAAATGTTGAAAGCAATATTTTTTTTGAGCATATTTGGCAATTATTTAAAGAATTTTTATTTGCTTAAACAATCTTTTTCCCGTGTTTAGCGTGAAAAGTTATTATTTTCTCGAATTAATGGCACCATTAACGAATGTCAAGAGTAATATATCTTCGTGAGGAAATTCGCAATTATTTAAACAATTTTCATTTGTTTAAACAATTTTTTTCCCTGCAAATCGTGAAATATTATTATTTTCTGGAGATGATGAGACAATTAACGAATGTTAAGAGTAATATATTTTTTAAAGGATATTCGGCAATTATTCAAAGAATTTTCATTTGTTTAAACAATTTTTTTCCCTGCAAATCGTGAAATATTATTATTTTCTGGAGATAATGATACAATTAACGAATGTTAAGAGTAATATTTTTTTTTACGGATATTTGGCAATTATTGAAAGAATTTTCATTTTTTTTAAACAATTTTTTCCCGTTTTAGTGTGTGAAGCTATTTTCTGAAATTATTGGCACAATCAAAGAATGTTGACAGAAATATTTTTTTTTTAAGGATAGTTAGCAATTATTCAAACTTTAGTTAAAGTAATTGAATATAATCGGCACAAGTAAATGATCATGAATTATTTAAATAATTGCCTTAATAATACCTTGAACAAGAAAAATATTACTCGATTACTCGATTTTTCATGCTTATCACCCCCAAACTTATTTGAATCCACAAAAAATGCATTTTTAAAAAAATGATATTTATTATTATACATTTATTTTTATTATTTTTATTATTATATATTAATTTTTATTATTTAACACGTATTTGGCTCAAGAAAAAAAAGAAGTTTTGGTTTTCGCAATTAGTTATAGAAAACAAATGAATAACTACTCTTTAAATATCACCCCATAAGTCTGCTTTATAGGGTCCCGAAAAAACCATATAAGTACAAAATTGGTTGTTCCGAGTCTCTGGATCTGATTATGTTTTTTTTTTGCTTTTTTTAAATAAAAATTGTTTTTAATATATAAAATATTACTTTTTACTCATAATAAGATGTTTACATAAATTGTTTAAACAATTTATTTTTGTTCTTAGCAATTTTCTCTTAGAATAGAGTTAGAAAGTCGCGGTTTTTTTTTAATTTTTAAACTTACTTTAACTTTTCAGTAACAGCGAGGCAATAATCAATTTAATTCAACAGAAATAAATGTTGAAACAATTTATTATTATTTTAGTTAGAAAGTTGCGGTTTTTTCTGAAATTTTCAACATTTTATGCAATTTTCACTTTGATCAAAGTAAAAATAATTGCAATTTAACAAAGATAATTGTTTAAACAAACAATATATAATAATTAATTCAAGTTGACGAACATTATTGTTGCAACAATTTATTATGGTTTTGAATAATATTACCTGTGAATTATGATAGAAAGTTACCGGTTTTTTTTAAATAATTAACTTTTTCTGCACTTTTCACTTAAAGCGAAATAAAAATTAATAAAATTTAAGAAATGAAATTGTTGAAAGTTGCCTAAATGGCTTGAATTGCTAAAATTGTTTAAAATATAATAAAAATTATTATTTTTTATAAATATCTTCTCCTATAGTAATGCTAGATAGTTGCGGCTCTTTCTGAAATGTGCCACTTTTTGTCAACTTTTCACTTACAATTATTGAGATAATAATTCATACAACCGAACAAAAATAATTGTTTGAGTAATTAATTATTGTTTATAACTATCTTCTCTCAGATAATTGGTAGATAGTTGAAGTTTTTTTTGAAATTTTTCAGTTTGTTTTGGCTTTTCAGTTATGAACAAATAATAAATAAACAATAGAGAGAATAACTTTTTAAACAATCTCTTTCTTTTTCGTAAGTATATATATTTTTTAAATTAATATTACTATTTATTATGTGTTCCTAACTAAAATTCACAGAAAAGCTGGAAATTGCAGGAAAACGCGGATAGCATTACTCTAAGAGAAGATAGTTATTGCCAATAATAATTTGTTTGAACAATTATGATTTATGAATTTTATTATTACCACACTCTAAGCCAAAAGTAGACAAAAAGTTGAAAAATTTATTTAAAAAACCGTAACTTTCTAACGTTAGTAAAAGAGAATATTATTAAAAATAATAATAAATTGTTGAAACAATCATGTTTGTTAACTTAAATTAATTATTATCTTAGTCTAATTGAACAGTGAATTAAATGTAGAAAATTTTACAAAAAAAATGCATCTTTCTAGCATTATTCTGAGAGGAATGTGGTAAAAACAATAATAAAGTCTTTTTTTGAAATAATTTTTCAAACAATTTATCATTGTTTTTAATAATATTCTCCCTAAATAATGCTAGAAAGTTTGGTTTTTTCTTGAATTTTCATCTTTTTGTTCACTTTCCACTTGAACTGAGTTAATATTAATTCAATTTAGCCAAAATAATTGCTTAAACAAATTATTATTTTTTATAGCTATCTTCTTCTATATTAATACTAGATAGTTGCGGTTTTTTTCTGAAATTTTTTACTTTTCGCACACTTTTCAACTAGAGTAAAGGAATCATTAATTCAAGTTAACAAAAATAATTGTTTCAACAATTTATAATTATTTTAAAAATATTCTCTTTGCTTAATGATAGAAAGTTGCGGTTTTTTCTGAAATTTTCAACTATGTGTCTATTGTTTACATGGAGTGACTTAATAATTAATCAAATTTGGCAAAAAAAATTGTCTTAACAAATTATTATTGTTCATAACGATCTTCATTTATATGAATACCAGATAATTGCGTTTTTTTCACTGAAATTTTCAACTCTTTGTACACTTTTCACTTAGTGAGGTAATAATTAATGCAAGTTAACAAAAGTAGTAATTTAAATAATTCATTATTGTTTATAACCATCTTCTCATAGATAACTGCTGGTCAGTTGCGGTTTTTTTGAAATGTTAAACTTTGCTTTGCCTTCTTAGTTATAAACAAATAATCAATAAACATTAGAGAGAATCAGATTTCAAACAATCTCTTTATTTCTGTGAATATATTTCTCTGAAATAAAACAGATAATTGAAATAATCTTCAAATTTTCCATATGGAACATATTAAATGTAATTTTTTTTTTGAAATTATTACAAAGAGCCTCTTTTCGAAAACTAATATTTATTATTTGTTCCTCAATAAAAAGTCGAAGAAAAGCTCATATTTTCAGAAAAATCCGCAACTTTCTAGCATTACTCCAAGAGAAGATAGTTATAAACAATAATAAATTGTTTAAAAAATTATTTTTTCAACTTGCATCATTTATTACTTCACTATGTTAAAAGTGGGTAAGAAGATACAAATTTCAGACGAACTCGCAACTATCTAGCATTAATAAAGAAGATAGTTATAAACAATAATAATTTGTTTGAATAATGATTTTTGCTGAATTGAAATAATTATCAACTCACTCCAAATGAAAAGTTGACGAATGGTTGAACATTTCAGAAAAAACGCAACTTTCTAGAATTATTCAAATTGAATAATATTAATAATAATAATCAATTATTTGAGCAATTAATTTTGTTAACTATAATTAATTATTCACCTCACTTTGATTGAAAATTGGACAAAAATTGCAAAATTTTAGAAAAAAACTGTAACTTTCTAGCATTATTCTAAGAGAATATTATTATAAATAATAATTATTTATTGAAATAATTATTTTTGCTAAATTGAATTAATTGAAGTTTTCACTTTAAGTGAAAAGTGAAGTTGAAAATTTCTTAAAAGAACCGCAGCTTTCTAGTATTATTCAAATTAAATATTATGAAAAGTTATAATAAATTGATTAAACAATTAATTTTGTCAGCTTTATTAATTATTTGCCTCGCTCTAATTGAAAATTGGACAAAAAGTGGAAAATTTGTAAAAAAAACTTCAATTTTCTAGCATTATTCTAAGAGAATATTATTATAAATGATGATTTGTTTAAATAATTCTTTTTGATAAATTTAATTAATTGAAGTTTTCACTTGAAGTGGAAAGTGAAAAAATAGTTGAAAATTTCAGAAAAGAACTGCAACTATCTAGTATTATTCAAATTGAATATTATGGAAAGTTATAATAAATTTTTTAAAAAATTTTGTTCACTTTAATCCGTTATTTACCTTGCTCTAATTTAAATTTGGACAAAAAGTGGAAAATTGGTGAAAAAACTTCCATTTTCTAGCATTATTCTAAGAGAATATAATTAACAATCGTGATAAATTGTTTAAACAATACTTCAAATAAAATTAATTAAGGAATGCCTCACTCTAATTGAAAATTGGAGAAAAAGTGGAAAATTTTGAAAAAAACTGCGACTTTCTAACTCTATTCTCAGAGAAAATTGCTAAAAACAATAATAAATTATACAAACAATTTATATAAACATCTAGTCATCAGTATAAAGTACTATTTTATGTATTAGAAACATTTTTTATTTAAAAAAGTGGAAATAATCATAATTAGCGCCTAAAATTCGCAAAACCCATTTTTTCACTTATGGGGTTTTTTTTACCCAAAAAAAAGACAGTGATTGTATAAAAGGCAGGAAAAAGTCAGGGATTTAGAAAAAAGATCTTGCAAAAGTCAGAGCATTTCTATAACTTTAAATAACTGTCAAGCAGAATAAAGTTGAAATATTTCAATTTTAATTTGAAATTTTATTCTGTTTATAAAAGATTCTAGATTAAGAATGTTACATGTTTGAGATTTTGGTATTTAATTATTGATGGTCAGGAAAAATGAAAAATTATTCAGGGAAAATTAGGGAATTTTTAAAATGAAGTTTTGCGGTAACCCTGAAATAATATTCTTGTTAGTAAATTATTTTCCTTGTATTTATAATATAACGTTTTTTCTTGCAAATTCTTTCTCCTGAAGATTATTTTTTCAGATATAAAATTTATTATTTGTTTGAAAATTTAACAGTTCTGTTAAAAAGTCATTCTTTTTGGTTGAAAATTCAACTATTTCATAGAAAATTTACTTGTTTTTTCAAATTCATATTTTGGTGTTGAAAAGTCAACTGAAATCTTTCTTGGATGAAAATTCAACTATTTATTTGAAAAATGGTTTAGTTAATTTAAAAATTCATCTGTTTTAGTAGAAATGTCATCTTTTTTGGATAAAAAAATGCAACTATTTGGATGAAGATTCAATAAGTTTGTTAAAAAGTCATACTTTTTCTTTAAAAATTCAACTTTTTGTTGAAAATTCGTCTTTTTGGGTTAAAAATCAAGTACCTTCATAGAAAATTGACTTCTTGTATAAAACTCATATCTTAATGTTGAATAGTCGAACTAAAATCTTTTTTTGATGAAAATTCAATTTTTTTTTAATTTGATCTTTTGATTTAAAAATGCATCTGTTTTAGTAGAAATTTCACTCTTCTTGGATAAAAATGCAACTATTTGGTTAAAGATTAAAATAATTCTGTTAACAAGTCATTTTTTTTGGTTAAAAATTCAACTGTTTGGTTGAAAATTCAAGCATATTCGAAGAAAATGTACTTCTTATTTAAAACCCATATTTAAATGTTGAAAAGTCAAATAAAAATATTTTTTGGATGAAAATTCAATCTTTTTCAAATTTGTCTTTTTGATTTAAAAATTCATCTGTTTTAGTAGAAATTTCATCTTTCTTGGACAAAAATGCAACGGTTCGTTTGAAAATTAATCATATTTGCTTGAGGATTCAACTATTTTATTTTTAAATTTTGGTTAAACGACTTTGTTGAGAAAATTGATCTTTTTTAACTGAAAATTAAACTGCCTGAGTACAAGCTGAACTACTTTGTAGAATTTTTTTTTTTTTTTTGAAAAAAGGTTTATTTCTTTGGTTGAAAATTGACCTGCTTTTGTTGAAAATTAATTTTTTTGCTGAAATTTCATATTTTTTGGTTGAAATATCAACTATTGCACTTTTTTGTTGAAAATTCATGTTTTTGGCTTAAAAATTTAATGATTTTGTGGAAAACTCAATTATTTTGTTGCAAATTTTATCATTTTGTTGAAAATTTAAATATTTGTTTCAAAATGTAAGTATTTTGTTTAAAAAATCATCTTATATGGTAGGAAAGTCCTTTTTTCGTTTAATATAAATAAATAAATTTGAAAATTTTAAATTTTTATCTGAAATATTGTTTTATTCCGTTTATAAAAGACTAATTTTCTACTAATTTCCAACAAAAAAGTGACTCATGACTACAAAACCATTCAAAAGAATTCAAATGAATTAGCAATAATTTAAAAAATCGAAAAAATTTAATTGATTTCAGCATATTCAGAGAATTTAAAGGAAGAATTCAAAAGGATTTCAAATAATTCAGGATACATTAATGAGAATTCAGGGTGAATTCCAAATGAATTGAAAAAAATATTTGAAAAACTCTTCAAATCTTTAACACCATACTAATTTCCAACAGAAAAGTGAGTAATGACTACAAACCCATGCAAAAGAATTCAAATTAATTGGAAATAATTTTAAAAATCGAAAAAATTCTATTGATTTCTGTAAATATTCAGCGAATTTAAAGGAAGAATTCAAAGGGATTTGAAAGAATTCGGGATACATTAATAAAAATTCAGGATACATTAATAAAAATTCAGGATACATTAATACGAATCCCGTGTGAATTCCAAATAAATTGCAACAAATATTTGAAAATCTCTTGAAATTTTTGAAACCCTACGAAAACCCTCACTTCTTGTGAGTAAATTCTTTGAAACCCATCAAAATATTAAAATCCCTTAAAATTATTAAACCCATTAGAAATCCCCTAAAATTGCTCAAATTTCTTGAAAATGCCTTTAAAATCTTTTTAAATACCCTAAAATATTTCAAAAAATTACTTCTAATCTTTTAAAATAACCTAAAATATTTAAAATTCCTTAAAATCTTTCAAAATCCCTTGAAACTTGTTAAAGCTCTTGAAAATGCTAAGGAATTTGAAAAAAAATCCAATAAAATAATTCAAATCCTTCGATCATTTTATCAATTGATCATCATGATCAATTAAATAAAAACTTTTGAATATATACAAAAAATTCATTGAATAAGTAGAATTGAGTAAATTTAGAAGAATTCAAGTGAATTAAGAAATTAAAGAGAATTCCAGAGAATTGAAAAGAATTTAGGAAAAATTAATAAGAATGCAGGGTAATTAAAAAAAAAATTCAAATATCTTCAAATCTTTAAACATTTTTCTGAGCATATGTGGGTTTTTTTAAACATAGAAATACACTAGAAAGAAAATCGACAAGACCCAGGTATCGAAATTGGCAATAGAGCGAATTAACCAAATTTTTATTTTGGTATTTTATGAACTTATCTTTATAACTTGCAGTTATAAAGTCTTGGAACCTCCAAAAGCGCTGATGATCAAGACCATCAGCTTAACAGAATATTCCGGGTGTAACCGTCGCAACTCCATCTTTATACCTCTCTTTCTTTTCTTTCTCCTTGGCTATGACGTTTTTGTCAGCTGGTGCCGAAAATTCGATAACGAACATGGTTCGTTTCTCGAAGTCAAGGAGAACTATGTCAGGCTTTGAGTGCGCAACAGAAACAATTGTAGAGAATATGAAGTTCAAAATGGCAATACAGCGAATTTTTAAAATTTTGATTTTGGTATTTTGTGAATTTATCTTCATAACATGTAGTAGAAACATTTTTGTGAGCGTGTGTGGGTTTTTAAACATAGAAATACACTAGAAAAAAAATCCACAAGACTCAGGAATCGAAATTGACAATAGAGCGAATTTTTTTAAATTTTGATTTTGGTATTTTATGAACTTATCCTTATAACATGTACTTGAAACATTTGTGTGAGTATATTTTGCTTTTTTAAACATAGAAATACAATAGAAAAAATCCACAAGACCCAGGAATCGAAATTGGCAATAGAGCGTATTCAAAAAATTTTGATTTTGGTATTTCATGAACTTATCTTTATAACTTGTAGTTTAAACATTTTTCTGAGCGTGTGTGGGTTTTCTAAATATAGAAATACACTAGAAAAAAAATCCACAAGACCCAGGAATCGAAATTGGAATGACAGCAAAGGACCCCGCACCAAATGTACAGAAAAAAGCCTTATGATAAAAAATTCTAAAAAAAATTTTTTCTTGTATTTTCGAACCTGCAAACTAAAAATTCGAAAGAAAAATGTCAGAAAGATGGACAGTTTTTAGACAAACACTTGTCCAAAGTTTCGATTTTTACATGTATTTTAATGGAAAAATGCTTATTTCAGCAAAATGTTTTTTTTTCTCAAAAACGCTATGATAGATTTGACTAAAACTTTTATATTTTGACGATCAGGCGTACCGAAACAAAAGATTCATACCCACGAACTAGAAATATTAACGATTCTTTGGATATACAGCATGTTTTTGGGGGTGTTTTTGTACCCTAAAGATCCAAGTAACATATGTAAATCATCATTTCTTAGTAACTAAAATAAATAGAGATTTTTATTCATCTTCTACGGCATGAAACGACTTTTCAATAAGTGGAGTAAGCGTACATGGCAAGAATATGTTTTGACTTAATTTTAGGGGATGTTTTACCATCCCTTAAACAATGAGTCTGAAGTTCCTAACGCATTAATCAATAACGAAAAATAATTTTATTTTTAAATGCATGAAAGCTGATATTTTATGACAGAAAATAGTCGCGTACAACCCTAAAAACTTCTTAAAGCACTTTCAACCCCTCATCAGATATAAAACTCACCCAAGCTACCCCTAAATATTTTTAAAATTCAACAAAACCAACCTAATTCAAAAATCCGCCCAATTTTTGCTGATAATAATTTCAATTGATGCCAAAGGGGCACACATGAAGTCACAGCCCTTCAGCACATGTAGAACTCACCCCAGCCACCCCCGAATATTTTAAAAGTTCAATAAAGTCACCCTAATTCAAAAATACGCCAGGTTTTTCTGATAATGTTTTCAGTTGATGCCAAAGGGAGAAAAAAGTGTCTCAATTCTTCAGCACATATAGAACTCATCCCAGCAACCCCTAAATATT
>CAKNYM010052484.1:379571-390947 GCA_932195095.1 Andricus curvator | reverse complement strand
AATATTTAGGGGTTGCTGGGATGAGTTCTATATGTGCTGAAGAATTGAGACACTTTTTTCTCCCTTTGGCATCAACTGAAAACATTATCAGAAAAACCTGGCGTATTTTTGAATTAGGGTGACTTTATTGAACTTTTAAAATATTCGGGGGTGGCTGGGGTGAGTTCTACATGTGCTGAAGGGTTGGGACTTTATGTGTGCCCCTTTGGCATCAATTGAAATTATCATCAGCAAAAATTGGGCGGATTTTTGAATTAGGTTGGTTTTGCTTTTAATTTGCTTTACTTTAATTTGATTTATTTTAAAAATATTTAGGGGTAGTTTGGGTGGGTTTTATATCTGATAAGGGGTTGAAAGTGCTTTAGGAAGCTTTTAGGGTTGTACGCGACTATTTTCTGTCATAAAATATCAGCTTTCATGCATTTAAAAATAAAATAATTTTTCGTTATTGATTAATGCGTTAGGAACTTAAGACTCATTGTTTAAGGGATGGTAAAACATCCCCTAAAATTAAGTCAAAACATATTCTTGCTATGTACGCTTACTCCACTTATTGAAAAGTCGTTTCATGCCGTAGAGGATGAATAAAAATCTCTATTGATTTTAGTTACTAAGAAATGATGATTTACATATATGTTACTTGGATGTTTAGTGTACAAAAACACCCCCAAAAACATGCTGTATACCCAAAGAATCGTTATTCTTTCTAGATCGTGGGTACGAATCTTTTGATTCGGTACGCCTGATCGTCAAAATATAAAAGTTTTAGTCAAATCTATCATAGCGTTTTTGAGGAAAAAAAACATTTTGCTAAAATAAGCATTTTTCCATTAAAATACATGTAAAAATCGAAACTTTGGACAAGTGTTTGTCTAAAAACTGTCCATCTTTCTGACATTTTTCTTTCGAATTTTTAGTTTGCAGGTTCGAAAATACAAGAAAAAATTTTTTTTAGAATTTTTTATCATAAGGCTTTTTTCTGTACATTTGGTGCGGGGTCCTTTTCTTATTTCTGAATTTTGTATCTATCAGAATTTTCAACAAAATAGGTGAATCCTCAATTAAATCAGATTGATTTTCTACCAAAATAGATAAATCTTTAACCAAAAAAGATTTTAATTTGAAATTGAAATTGAACAGTTGAATTTATCCAAAAATCCTCAACCAAATTCAGATTAATTTTCTACGTAAATAGTTGAATTTTATATCATGTTCACACAAAAAAAAACGAATTTTCAATAAAAAAGTTAAATTTACAACAAAAAAAGTTAATTTTCTACCTAATAGCTGAATTTTCTAAAAAGAAAAAGAATTTGAAACAAAATAATTAAATCTTCAACCAAACAAATATCAGATTAATTTTCTACCCAAATATAGAATTTTCGAAGAAACAGAATTCGATTTTTTACCAAAAGAGGTAAATTTTGAAACGAAAAAGCCGAATTTTGAATTGAGAATGAAAAAAATTCGACTGAATTGTTGAATTATCAAGTAAAAAAGACGGGTTTTCTACAAAACAGTTACATTTTTAAACCAAAAATATGATTATTCAACAAAAGTTACTTTTCAACTAAAAAGTTGAACTTTCTACCAAAATAGTGGATTTTTTTAACAAAATACATGCATTTTTAACCAAAATAGATGAGTTTCCAACGAAAAATAAAATAGTTGATATTATTTAAACCACAAAAAAATTCATAAAAAAACAAACACAGTTAAATTCAACCAAAAAATCCTTGACCAAATCAGATTAATTTTCTGCCAAAATATTGAATTTTCGAACAAATGGAATTCGATTTTTTACCCAAAGAGATAAATTTTGAAACGAAAAAGCCGGATTTTGAATTAAGAATGAAACAACTTCCACTGAATTATTGAATTTTCTAGTGAAAAAGACGAATGTTCTAGTTGACGAATGTAATAGTTGATATTATTTCAACCAAAGAAGATTTTGATTTAAAATCGAATGCAGTTGAATTCAACCAAAAAAGACTAATTTTCAACAAAATAGCTGAATCCTCAATAGGGTGGTCCAAAAATGCATTGGAAATTTTTTTTTTTAATTTTTGTCGGGACACCCCCCAAATTTGTTCGAATCCACCCAAAATAAATCCATTTTTTTCGTTTTGAAAAAAAATGATATTTAGGGGTGGCGCAAGCCCCATGAAGTTTAACATGTATTTCCCATAAGAAAGAAAGACGTTTTTGTAAATCTTATTCAGAATCCTCAATATTATCTCAATCGATTTGATACTCAACATTTCTCTTCACAATCAGACATAGAATACGAATAAAATATCACTTTTCAAAAAACAACACCATAAGTCTGTTTTATAGGGTCCCAAAGAAACCCCATAAGTGAAAAAATGGGTTTTGCGAGTTTTTGGCGCTAATTATGATTTTTTTGCGGTTTTTTTATTGCGAATTGTTTCCAATACATAGAATATTACTTTATACTGAAAATTAGATATTTTCATGAATTGTTTAAACAATTTATTATTGTTTTTAGCAATTTTCTCATAGAATGGAGTCAGAAAGACGCGGTTTTTTCACAAATTTTTCATTTGTTGTCCAATTTTTAATAAGAGGAAAGTAATAGTTCATGAATGTTAACAATAGTGATTGTTTAAACAATTTATCATAATTATTAATAATATTATATTTGAATAATGCTAGAAGGATGCGGATTTTTTTTTAATTTCTGGCTTTTTGTCCAATTTGTATCTGTAGTGAAGTAATAATGAATTCAAGTTAACAAAATAATCGTTTAAACTATTTATTATAATTATTAATAATATTATATTTGAATAATGCTGAAAAGATGCGGATTTTTTTTTAAATTTCTGGCTTTTTGTCCAATTTTCATCTGCAGTGAAGTAATAATAAATTCAAGTTAACAAAATAATTGTTTAAACAATTTATTATACTTATTAATAATATTATAATTGAATAATGCTAGAAAGATGCGGTTTTTTTTTTAAATTTCTGGCTTTTTGTTTAATTCTTATTTGGAGTGCAGTAATAATGAATTCAAGTTAACAAAATAATTGTTTAAACAATTTATTATCATTGTTTATAATATTAACATATCGTTTTCTCTAATGTTTATTTATCAATTGTTAGTAATTAAGCAGGCGGAGCAAAGTGAAAGATTTTAGAAAAAAACGCCACTTTCTGGCACTTATCTGAGAAAAGATAGTTATAAACAATATTAAATTGTTTAAACAACTTTTCTGTTAACTTTCATTAATTATTACCTCACTACGTGAAAAAAGGTCAGAAAGGTAAAAATTGCCAAAAACCGCAACTATCAGGCGCAATCGATATAGATGAAGATAGTCATAAACAATAATAATTTGTTTAAACAATTATTTTTGCTAAATCTAATTAATTATCAAGTCACGCCTAATGAAAAATAAACAAACAGTTGAAAATTTCAGAAAAAACCGCAACATTCTACCGATTAAGCAAAGGGAATATTATCAGCAATGATAATAAATTGTTTAAACAATTATTTTATTAACTTGAATTCATTATTACTTCACTCCAAATGAAAATTAAACAAAAAGCCAAAAATTTCAAAAAAAAACCGCATCTTTCTAGCATTATTCAATTATAATATTATTAATAAGTATAATAAATTGTTCAAACAATTATTTTGTTAACTTGAATTCATTATTACTTCACTCCGAATGAAAAGTAAACAAAAACCCAGAAATTTAAAAAAAAACCGCATCTTTTCAGCATTCTTCAAATATAATATTATTAATAATTAAAATAGATTGTTTAAACAATTATTTTGTTAACTCGAATTTATTATTACTTCATTACAGATGAAAATTGGACAAAAAGCCAGAAATTTAAAAAAAATCCGCATCTTTCTAGCATTATTCAAATATAATATTATTAATAATTATAATAGATTCTTTAAACAGTCACTATTGTTAACATTGATGAACTATAACTTCCCTCTAATTGAAAATTGGACAACAAATGGACAATTTGTGAAAAAACCGCGTCTTTCTAACTACATTCTATGAGAAAATTGCTAAAAACAATAATTAATTGTTTAAACAATTCATTAAAATATCTGATTTTCGGTACAAAGTCATATTTTATGTATTGGAAACAATTCGCATTAAAAAAACCGCAAAAAATTATAATTAGCGCCAAAAACTCGCAAAACCCATTTTTTCACTTTTATGGGGTTTCTTTGGGACCCTATAAAACAGACTTATGGGGTTGATATTTGAAAAGTGATATTTTATTCGTATTCTATGGCTAATTGTGAAGAGAAATGTGGAGTTTCAACTGGATTGAGATAATATTGAGGATTCTGAATAAGATTTACAAAAACGTTTTTTTTTCTTATGGGAAATACATGTTAAACTTCATGGGGCTTGCGCCACCCCTAAATATCATTTTTTTCAAAACAAAAAAAATGGATTTATTTTTGGGTGGATTCGAACAAATTTGGGGGGTGTCCCCATAAAAATTCGAAAAACAATTTTTTGGTCCACCCTAATCCTCAACCAAATAGGATTAATTTTCTACCAAAATAGTTAAATTTTCAACCAAAATAGATGAATTCTTAACAAAAAATTTAATAATTGATATTACTAAAAAAAAAAGATTTTTATCTGAACTCAGCCACAGTTGAACTCAACCAAAAAATCGTCAACCAAATCAGATTATTTTTCTACCGAAATATTGAATATTCAACAAAAATTTTTCAATCAAACAGTTCAACTTTTCACCAAATAGTGGATTTTTTAACAAAATACATGAATTTTTAACAAAAATTGATAAATTCTTAAGCAAAAATGTAATAGTTGATATTATTTCTACCAAAAAAAGAGTTCAATTTAAAATCGAACGCAGTTGAATTCAACAAAAAAGTCCTCAACCAGATCCGATTAATTGTCTACGAAAATATATAATTAAAAAAAAAGATTACCCAGAGGGATAAATTTTGAAACGAAAAAGCCGAATTTTGAACCGAGAAAGAAAAAATTTCACTTAATTGATAAATTTTTAAGCCAAAAAGACGAATTTTCAACAAAATGGCTAAAATTATTAACTAAAATTGATACAGATTTTTTTCAACTTTTCAGAGGGAAAACAATTTCCGCTCTGACATAATTAAAATAAGAAGAACTTAATCAATCATCAAAAAGGAGGTTTTCAAAAAGAGTACAACTTTTATTAATAGAGTAAGTCTCATTTAATATTAGCAAAACTTGAAAATAGGGTACTTTAGGGACTTGAACTGAATATAGAGTACAATAGGGGATATAGGGACCGGTAGAGCTTGCGCCATCTCTAAATATAATTTTTTTAAATGGATTTATTTTCTTTTGCATTCAAACAAGTTTCCGGGCGATATGCATGAAAATTCGAAAAAATTGGACTACCCTGTGCGCCTTATTGCAAAAAAAGTTGTCAAAAGCGGTTAAACTTTCGTTCCCGGACATTGGCGAGGGAGCCAAAGGGGTTAAAACGGCAAAGAGTAAAATGAGGAAAAAGCGAAAAAAGGATAAGAAGCGTTTTAGGCGCTTAGCGTCTTGAACCTTCGCCAGATTTTCGAACCTTACGCGAGACAGGCGCGGCGTGTTCTCCGTGTAAAAGGGACCAATGTCCTCGGGGTAAGAGTGCGGTATGAATGGGCAGAGCCGGGCCATGTCTCGGGCCAAGTGCGCGCGCCTTCGAAAATCAAAATCAATGTAGTCTGCCCGCTCGCTCGGTTCGCTCGGATTGCCCACGCCCTAGTCTACGCTCGTACCTTCGAGCCCGAGCGGTACAAATTTTGCGCCTCCTCTCCGGTCACTGCCTGTTCTGTCTTGTTTTTCTCTACTTGTCCGCCCTCACTCACCCTCTTCTCATACCGCTCACCCTTAATTCGAGGGCTCTCAATTTTCGCGGAAAATGAAAAATAATAATTGTGTAACCTAGTGGATCTTTCCTGCTGAAACATTCCTCATTCTCTCGCGCACTGCCTTCCTGACAGCGGCTCCGAAGATCCTACCGAACTCCACGGCGCAAAAGATTCTGGACCAAAAGCACCCCTTCTCGGGGGAGATTTTAGAGAAAAAAAAATCGCCATGAAGTTTTCTGGGTGCAAAATCTACTCTTTGAAATTAAGCTCAGCGGCGAGAGAGGAGATGAACCTGTTTATCTAGACACGTGAGTGTGACTTCTTGTGATTCCTTGATTGAATCTGATCTGATCCTGTGATTGAATTAATGCATTGTCTCTCGAGATATTTGAGAAGGGATTTAAATTGCGGATAATAAAGTGAGAAAATTTTCTTGACGATCTCTTGAATTTGATCGGAGAAAACTGAAACTGGAGCAGCTTCCGCTTTTCCGATTCCTGCGCCCGTTAATGGACACTTCCGAGACCGTAACTTACCCTCCGGAAATCGCCTTCATCTGGTCTTAATGCACCAAGAAACGTGATTTCCTTCTTTGGTTAAGAATCTGCGGCTGGAAGACTGCAGAAAGTTGGGGTTGGTGTATAGGGGTGGGCAATGTTTACATACGGATGATGGGGTTCTTGGGGTGTTGTTGTTGTTCTCATTGCTGTTAGGCTGATTAAGGAAGTATCTAGAATATAACCCAATTATTAAAAAATGCATGGCGCCATTGTCGGTCAATTATCTTTTTTGCCATTTAAAAAAAGATGCAAACTTCAGGATTATGAAAAATGTAAGGTTATTGAAATACTATGTTCAGGAATAATAATCAATAGAAAAAGGTCTCCTGCACTTTGAAATACAAAATTTAATTTGTTCAGCAAGAAGCATAACATAGGATCCAAGTAGGCATAGATACAAAAAATTACCTTTTCATAAGATGGTTTAAAATTGAAAACTACATTCTCAATATTGAAACTAACCTATAAAGATTACACTCTAGTTTATTAAAAATTATATATTATAAAATATTAGCGATGAAAAAATGTTGATAATAATTTTCAGAGGCTAAACAAATTCTTTTTAGTTATAATCGAGCAGATATGTAAAAAACATTTTTTTTCCTACTATTTCAGTTGAAAAATGTGTAAATGATGTGAAAAGTTTTCTGTAAAATTTTACAATGATAAGGTTTTAGACTTCTTTTAATGTTTAAGCAAACATTCAGATTACTGGATAAACTATTTCAAATTTTTTAAAAGAAATAATTCTTCAACTGAAATAGATATCAATTTTAAACCAAAACAAAGGAGTTCAACATTCAAAAAAGTAATTTTATTTTTAACCAAAAATATGAATTTTCATCTAAAATTATGAATATTTCACTGGAATACTTGAATTTTTAAACAAAACCATTAATTTCAAACCAAAGATGGAATAATTAAATTTTCGATCAAAAAAATTAATTTTTAAACAAAAATCAAACGTATTTTCAACCAAAGGGATGAACTCTTAACCAAAGATAGAATAAGTGAATTTTCAATTTAAAAAAAAATGTTTAACCAAAAATCAAACGAATTCTCAACAAAATAGTTAAATTTGCTACCAAGTAATTTTAATTTGTAACCAAAAAGATGAATTTTCAAACAAGAAGATTAATTTTCTACCAAAAGAGTTTTTAATCAAATAGTTGAATTTTGAACTAAAAAAGATCAATTTTCAATCAAAAATGGAATAATTAAATGACAGTGAAAAAATTTATTTTCAATCAAACTGATGAATTTTCAACTAAAATTATGAATTTTCAACTAAAATGACGAATCTTTCACTGAAATATAGTTAAATTCTCAACCAAAAAGATAAATTTTTTACTAAGAAGATTAACTTCTACCAAGAATGGCGAATTTTCATCGAAATGCATGGATTTTCAACTAAAAATAATGAATTTTCAACCAAAAATTGAATAGTTAAATTTATTATTTGAAAAATTAATGTTCAATAAAAGACACGCATTTTTAACTAAAAAAATTAATTTTCAACAACAACAACAAAAGTAATATTGACAACAATAGTTACATTTTAAAACAAAGTGATGAATTTTCAACTGAAATGATGAATCTTCAACTTGAATAGTTAAATTTTAAACCAAAAATTTAAAAAAAAATACTAATTTAAATAAAAGAAATTTCAACGAAATAGTTAAAGTTTCAACTGAAATATAGTAAAATTTTCAGTAAAGAAAATTAATTTTCAACCAAAGAAAAAACGAGTTTTCAACAAAATACGTATCTCATTTAGCAACCAAGGAGATGAATTTTGAATAAAAATTAGGAATCTTCAACCAGGAAAATTAATTTCTAAAAAGAGAGTTTAACTTTGAACCAAGTAATTAAATTTTTATTCCAAAAAAGATGAATTCTGAATGAAAAAATGTAGTATTTGATATTGCGACCAAAAAATATTTTAATTCTTAATCAAAAACAGTTTAATTTAATAAAAAAGATGACTTTTCAAAATGAGTTGAATTTTCAACTAATGAAGATTTTTTGGTCAACAGAGAAAAAAATGACTAACAAATTGTTAAATTTTAAAGCAAAAAGATGAACTTTCAACAAATAAGATTGATTTTCTATCGAAAAGAACGAATTTTCAACAAAATACATCAATTTTCAACCAAAAACTATCAATGTTGAACCAATAATATAACAGCAAAATTTTTAGTTAAAACAATTAATTTAAAGCGAAAAAAAATGAATATTCAACAAAATAGTTAATTATAGTAATATAAAGCTACTTTTACAAATAAGGAAACATTGTTATTCTTGTATATTTCATTTTTTTTTCAATTGAACGTGTTAGTGTGAAGACATTTTTTATTTCTGAAAATTTTTATTCTTGGTCCACAGAATTAAATATCTTTTTCGAAATTTCTAAAATCATGCTTGCGTGCGAAAAAAAGGTAATGTGTTCAGTTCAAGAAACATGACAAATAATTCAACAAAATGTTAATTTTTATCCTAATAATTGAATTTTCTACAAAAAAAAAAAAACGAGTTTGAAACAAAATAGTTCAATTTTCATTACAAAAATATCAATTTTCAACAAAATAGTTATTTTTCAACCAAATATTTGAATTGCATACCATTTTCATACCAAAAAGACAAATTTTCAATAAAAGAGTTAAGTTTTCAACAAAAATTTAATTTTCAACATAACAGTTGAATTTTCTACCCAAAACAAGGAATTTGAAACAAAATAATTAAATTTTCATAACAAAAATATGAATTTCCAACGAAAGAGTTAAGTTTCAACCAAATAGTTGAATTTTATACCATATTCAAACCAAAAGGAAATATTTCCAATAAAATAGTTAAATTTCCAACAAAAAAGTTACTTCTGAACCTAATAGTTAAATTTTCTACAAAAAAAAAAAGCGAATTTAAAACAAAATAATTAAATTTCCATTAAGAAAATATTCATTTTTAACAAAAGAGTTAATTTTCAACCAAATAGTTGAATTTTAAACCATTTAAAAACAAAAAAACGAATTTTCAATAAAGCAGTTAAATTTTCAACGAAAAAAGTTAATTTTCAACCTAATAGCTGAATTTTCTACACACCAAAAAAACCGAATTTGAAACAAAATAGTTAAATTTTCTACCGCAAAAAAAGGAATTTTGAACAGAATAATTATATTTTCATACCAAAAATATTAATTTTCAACGAAAGAGTTAATTTTCAACTTAATAGCTGAAGTTTCTACACACACAAAAAAAAAACGAATTTGAAACAAAATAGTTAAATTTCCAACAAAAAAGTTACTTTTCAACATAACAGTTGAATTTTCTATTACAAAAAAAAAGTAATTTTAAACAAAATAATTAAATTTTTATACCAAAAATATTAATTTTCAACAAAAGAGTTAATTTTCAACCAAATAGTTGTATTTTAAACCATTTTCAAACAAAAAAAAACGAATTTCCAATAAAACAGTTAAATTATCCAGAAAAAAGTTAATTTTCAACCTAATAGCAGAATTTTCTATACACACAAAAAAAAGAATTTCAAACAAAATAGTTAAATTTCCAACCAAAAAAATGAATTTTCAACTAAAATTATGAATCTTCAGCTAAACATGAATTTTTAAGAAAGTAGATCAACTTTTAACGAGTAGTTAAATTTTCAACCAGAAAAGGCATGAAAATAGCTGAACCCTCTAAAGAAATTTTTTTTACCAAAAAAGATGAATTTTCAACAAAAATAGATGAATTCTCAACGGAAAATGTAATAGTTTATATTATTTCAATCGAAAAAGATTTTAATTTAAAATCAAACACAGTTGATTTCAACCAAAAAATCCTCAATAAAATCAGAGTGATTTTCGACCGAAATAGTTGAATTTTCAAAAACAAAAAGAGATTTTTTTACCAAAAAGGATATCAATTTTGAAACGATAAAGCCGAATTTTGAACCAAGGAAGAAAAAAATTCCACTGAATTATTGAATTTTCAAGTAAAAAATACGGATTTTCTACAAAATAGTTGCATTTTCAAACCAAAAATAGGAATGTTCAACAAAAGTTACTTTTCAACCAAACAGTTTAACTATTTTCAAAAATAGTGGATTTTTTCAACAAAATAGATCAATTTTCAATCAACGTAGATGAATTTCCAGCGAAAAATATAATAGTTGATATTATTTTTAAAAAAATGCAATAAAAAACATACATAGTAAAATTCAACCAAAAAAGACGAATTTTCAACGAAATAGGTGAATACACAATTAAATCAGATTGATTTTTTACCAAAATAGTTAAATCTTCAACCAAAATAGATTAATTCTTAAGCAAAAATGTAATAGTTGATATTATTTCAACCAAAAAAAATTAATTTGAAATTGAACAGTTGAATTTATTCAAAAAATCCTCAACCAAATCAGATTAATTTTCTACCAAAATAGTTGAATTTTATACCATTTTAAAACAAAAAAAACGAATATTCAATAAAACATTTAAAGTTTCAACAAAAAAAGGTAATTTTCAGCCTAATAGCTGAATTTTCTAAAAAAAAAAACGAATTTGAAACAAAATAGTTACATCTTCATCCAAACAAATAAATTTTCAACTAGAAAAAGGCATTAAAATAGCTGAATTTTTTGCAGAAATTTTTTTTACCAAAAAAGATGAATTTTCAATCAAAAAAGCTGAATTCTCAATGAAAAATATAATAGTTGATATTATTTCAACCAAAAAATCCTCAACCAAATCAGATTAATTTTCTACCAAAATATTGAATTTTCGAAAAAAAAAAGAATTTGATTTTTTACCGAAAGAGGTCAATTTTGAAACAAAAAAGCCGAATTTTGAATCAAGAATGAAAAAAATTCGGCTGAATTGTTGAATTTTCAAGTAAAAAAGACAAATTTTCTACAAAACAGTTCCATTTTCGAACCAAAAATATGAA
>CAKNYM010052484.1:359281-379171 GCA_932195095.1 Andricus curvator | reverse complement strand
AAGTTACTTTTCAACCAAAAAGTTGAACTTTTTACCAAAATAGTGGACTTTTCAACAAAATACATGAATTTTTAACCAAAATAGGTGAATTTCCAAAGAAAAATAAATAGTAAATATTATTTAAACCAAAAAGAAAATTATTTTTAAAAAAATACAGTTAAATTCAACCAAAAAATCCTCAACCAAATCAGATTAATTTTCTACCAAAAAATTTTCGAATAAAAAGAATTCGATTTTTCACAAAAAAAGGTAAATTTTGAAACGAAAAAGCAGAATTTTGAATTAAGGATGAAAAAAAAATCCGCTGAATTGTTGAATTTTCATGTAAGAAAGACGGATTTTCTACAAAACAGTTGTATTTTCAAACCAAAAATTTGAATTTTCAACAAAAGTTACTTTTCAACCAAAAAGTTGAACTTTTTACCAAAATAGTGGATTTTTTAACAAAATACATGAATTTTTAACCAAAATAGATTAATGCTTAAGGAAAAATGTAATAGTTGATATTATTTCAACCAAAAAAGAGTTTCATTTAAAATATAATGCATTTGAATTCAACCAAGAAAGACCAATTTTTAACAAAATGAATCCTCAACCAAATCAGATTAATTTTCTACCAAAATAGTTAAATTTTCAACCAAAATAGATGAATTCTCAACGAAAAATGTAATAATTGATATGATTTGAAACAAAAAAGATTTTTATTTGAACGGAACCACAGTTGAATTCAACCCAAAAATCGTCAACCAAATCAGATTAATTTTCCACCAAAACATTGAATTTTTGAACAATGAGAATTCGATTTTTTACCGAAAGAGATAAATTTTGAAACGAAAAAGCCGAAATTTGAATTAAGAATGGAATAAATGCCGCTGAATTGTGAAATTTTCAAGTAAAAAAGACGGATTTTCTACAAAACAGTTGCATTTTCAAACCAAAAAAATAAATATTCAACAAAAAATTTTCAATCAAACAGTTTAACTTTTTACCAAATAGTGGATTTTTTAACAAAATACATGAATTTTTTTAACAAAATACATGAATTTTTTGGCAAAATCGATCAATTCTTAAACAAATTTGAAAACGAACGCAGTTGAATTCAACCAAAAAGTCCTCAACCAAATCAGATTAATTTTCTACAAAAATATTGAATTAAAAAAAAAGAAAAATTTACCAAGAAGGATACATTTTGAAAAGAAAAAGCCGAATTTGGAACCAAGAAAGAAAAAAATTTCACTCAATTGATAAATTTTCAAGCCCAAAAGATGAATTTTCAATCAAAATAGATGAATTCTCAATGAAAAATATAATAGTTGATATTATTTGAATCAAAAAATCCTCAACCAAATCAGATTAATTTTCTATCAAAATATTGAATTTTCGAACAAAAAGAATTCGATTTTTTACCGAAAGAGGTACATTTTGAAACAAAAAAGCCAAATTTTTAATTAAGAATGAAAAAAATTCCACTGAATTGTTGAATTTTCTAGTGAAAAAGAGGAATTTTCTACAAAACAATTGCATTTTCAATCAAAAAATATTAATATTCAACAAAAATTACTTTTCAATCAAAAAGTTGAACTTTTTACCAAAATAATGGACTTTTTAACAAAATAAATGAATTTTTAACCAAAATATGTGAATTTCCAACGAAGAATAAAATAGTTGATATTATTCGAAACAAAAAAAATGATTAAAAAACAAATACAGTTAAATTGAACTAAAAAATTTTCGACCAAATCAGATTAACTTTCTACCAAAATATTGAATTTTTGAACAAATAGAATTAGATTTTTTACCGAAAGAAAATAATTTTGAAACGAAAAAGCCAAATTTTGAATTAAGCATGAAAAAATTCCACTGAATTGTTGAGTTTTTTAGTGAAAAATGCGAATTTTCTACAAAACTATTGCATTTTCAAACCAAAAATATGAATATTCAAGAAAAGTTAGTTTTCAACCAAAAAGTTGAACTTTTTACCAAAATAGTGGATTTTTTTAACAAAATACATGAATTTTTAACCAAAATAGATTAATTCTTAAGCAAAAATGTAATAGTTGATATAATTTCTACCAAAAAAATTTTAATTTAAAATCGAACGCAATGGAATTCAACCAAAAAGCCATAAACCAAATCAGATAAATTTTCTCCGAAAATATTGAATTAGAAAAAAAATAATTTACCTTTAAATTCACTTAGTTGATAAATTTTTGAGCCAAAAAGGCGAATTTTCAACAAAATGGCTAAAATTATTAACTAAAATTGAAGTTCCAAGTTACTGTAAAAATCGTAACAAAGTTACAAGTTACTTTTTTAAAAAGTAACGAAGTTACCCGAAAATTTACAAATAACGTAACTTTTCAGTAACTCAGTCACTTGCAATATCTACTTAAAAATAAACAAATTGGCTTCATCCTGGTTTTCATTTTTTACCGATTTTTTTCAACTTTTCAAAGGGAAAAAAATTATAGCTCTGACATAATTAAAATAAGAAGAACTTAATCAATCATAAAAAAGGAGGTTTTAAAAAAAGTTTAAACTTAGTTATTATGTTCCTAAATTTTAAATTAAATTAAATTAAATTAAATTTAAATTTATTTATTTGTTATTTCATTTTTCGACTTAGTTTTTCAACTTTTATTCATAGAGTGGTTCTAAATTAATATTACTAACAATAAATGAAAAGCTTATTTATTACTAATATACAAAATTTATTTCTCCAATTGTAAGGAAATTTAATTTACATAAAAATTCTTTAAATCCAAGCTGTCTCAGATTACTATATATTTTAATACTTTTTCAATTTTGTTTTACAAAAGTAAACTTTCATGGTTTTTATTTGAATTTCCAGTTCGAATAAATCTTCCTTTACCTCATGAAAAAAAATCGATACGTGGCAAATAAAAATGTGAACCTATTATCCCAAGCTCTACGAAAGTTACGTAACTTTCCTTCTATGCCAGAGATGCAAGCTGAAAAACGGCTTTTGCTATTGACAGGTGTTTTACCCAGAGAATAAAGAACACTGAATCTGAAGTAAATTTAACATTCTTCTAAAAAACAATTAAAATAGTTTTTTCTTTCTAATTCCAAAATGTGAAAAGATTTAGTTATTTAAAAATAACTATAAATATTTACAATTAAACAGATTTATAAATATAAATATAATATTTGCATAAATATAAATATTTACAACTAAACAGTAAGGTAGGCCAAAAAAATCAAAAATTTTAATTTAAAAATTTTTTTCGGTAAAGTTTATGGAAGTAAATAAGGGACCGTACTTAAATTACGTAACATCTCAAGGTGGGGGGGGGGGGGGGCGAGAGAATTTTTAAAATCGCAAAAACTTTCTCCTGAAGATTATCTTTTTAGTTATCAATTTTATTATTTGGTTAAAAATTTAACAATTTTCTTAAAAAGATATAATTTTTTGTTTTTGCAAATTCAACTGTTTTGTTAAACATTCGTCTTTTTAGGTTAAAAATTCAACTTTTTTCGTATAATATTAACCTTTTGTTTGAAATTTATATTTTGTTGCTGATGAGTCAAATGAAATATTTTTTGGATGAAAAATATTTTTTCTGAAAATTTGTCTTTTTAGTTTAAAAGTTCATCTTTTTTTAGTAGAAATATTGCATCCTTGTTGGACAAAAATGCAACTGTTTTGTTGAAAATTCAACTATTTCCTAGAAAATTTACTTTTTGTTTAAAATTTGTGTTTTTCTGTAGAAAAGTCTATTGATATCCTTTTGGATGAAAATTCAACTCTTTTTTTTATTTAAAAATTCACCTGTTTTAGTACAATTTTCATTTTTCTTTTACAAAAATGCAACTGTTTGTTAAAAATATCTATCTTGTTGAAAAGTCATACTTTTTGTTTAAAAATTTGACTATCTAGCAGAAAATTAACTCATAATTTACAATTCTTATTTTGGTGTTGGAAAGTGCACTGGAATCTTCTTTGGATGAAAATTTAACTATTTTTTTGAAGTTTTTTTTTTATTTCATCTGTTTTAAAAGAAATATTCTATCTTTCTTGAATAAAAATGCAACTGTTTGGTTGAAAATTCAACTCTTTTTTGAAAATTTGTCTTTTTGATTTCAAAATTCACCTGCTTTAGCAGAAATTACATCTTTCTTGGATGAAAATACAACTGTTTGGTTAAAAATTCAATAATTTTGTTGAAAAGTCGTCCATTTTGGTTAAAAATTCAACTATTTCATTGAAAATTCGTCTTTTTGGGTGAAAATTGAAGTATATTCGTATAAAATTAGTTTTTGTTTGAAACTCATATTTTATTGTGAATTGAAATTTTTTTTTTGATGAAAATTTAACTATTATTTTGAAATATGTCTTTTTAATTTAAAAATTCATCTATTTTAGTAGAAATTGTATTTTTCTTGTGTAAAAATTCAACTGGTTGAAATTCAATAATTTTGTTAGAAAGTCATCCTCTTTGGTTGGAAATTCAACTATTTTGCAGAAAATTTACGTTTGGTTAAATTTAATATTTTGGTGTTGAAAAGAGAACTGAAATATTTTCTGGATGAAAATTCAACCATTTAAAAAAAAATTTTTTAATTAAAAATTCATCTGTTGTAAGAGAAATTTCATCTTTCTTGGATAAAAATGCGACTGTTTGGTTGAAAATAAAACTATTTTGTTCAAAAGTCATACTTTTGGTTGAGAATTCTACTGTTCTTTGAAAATTGAACTATTACATTTAAAATTCATATTTTGGTGTTAAAAAATGAACTGAAAGCTTTTCTGGATGAAAGTTCAACTTAACCAAAAAATTTGTCCTTTTTTATTAAAAATTCATCTGTTTTAGTACAAATTTCATCTTTCTTGGATAAAAATTCAACTATTTGGTAGAGAATTCAACTATTTCCTTAAAAATTAATCCCTTTTGGTTGAAAAAATTCCTCTTTTTGGATGAAAAATTCAATTTTGATCCTAGAATCTTATTTTTTGTTACAAAATTTATATTTGGATCTTGAAAAGTCAACTGGAATCTTTTCTGGAGGAAAATAAAACTATTTTTTAAAAATTTATTTTCTTTTTTAATAAAAATTTATCTGTTTTAAGAGAAATTTCATCTTTTTTGGATAAAAATGCAGCTATTGGGTAGAGAATTAAAAAATTTTGTTAAAAAGTCATCCTTTTTGATTGAAAAGTCTGCTGTTTTGTTGAAAATTTAACTATTTTGTAGAAAATTTAGGTTTGGTTGAATTTAATATTTTGGTGTTGAAAAGAGAATTGAAATCTTTTCTGGATGAAAATTCAACCATTTGAAAAAATATTTATTTTTTTTTTCATTAAAAATTCACCTGTTGTAAGAGAAATTTCATCTTTCTTGGATAGAAATGCGACTGTTTGGTTGAAAACAAAACTATTTTGTTAAAAAGTCATACTTTTGGTTGAAAATTCTACTTTTTTGTTGAAAATTTAACTATTTCGTAAAAAATTTACTTTTCGTTTAACATTCATATTTTGGTGTTAAAAAATGAACTGAAAGCTTTTCTGGATGAAAGTTTACCTTTGAAAAAAAATTTATCCTTTTTTATTAAAAATTCATTTGTTTTAGCACAAATTTCATTTTTCTCGGATAAAAATCCAACTATTTCGTTAAAAATTCATCCCTTTTGGCTGTAAAAATTCGTCTTTTTGGATGAAAAATTCAATTTTGATCCTAGAATCTTATTTTTTGTTACAAAATTTATATTTGGATCTTGAAAAGTCAACTGGAATCTTTTCTGGATGAAAATTCAACTATTTTTTTAAAATTTGTTTTCTTTTTAAATAAAAATTCATCTATTTTAAGAGAAATTTAATATTTTTTGGATAAGAATGCCACTATTGGTTAGAGAATTCGACAATTTTGTGAAAAAGTCATCCTTTTTGAATAAAAATTCTTTTTTTTTGATTGAAAATTCAATTTTCTTTCGTAGTAACTTATTTCTTGGTTAAAAATTCATATTTTGATATTGAAAAGTCAGCTAAAATCTTTTTTAACAGAAAATTCAACTTTTTTTTCTAATTTATCTTTTTGATTTATAAATTCATCCGCTTTGGTAGAAATTTCTTTTTTTTTTATGAAAATGTCACCTTTTGGTTAAAAATTATTCTTCTTTTCTTGAGTATTCAATTATGTTATTTGAAAGATTTGGTTGAATCACTTTATTAAGAAATCATTTTTTTAAAGAAATATATATTTTTAGTTGAGAATTCATCTCTTTGGTTGAAAGTTTAACTATTTTGCTGAAAATTAATCTTTTTAAATTGAAAATTCAACTACTTGGGTAAAAGTTAAACTGCATTGTTAAGAATTTATTTATTTTTTTGAAGGCTTATGTCTTTCGTTAAAAATTAAACTGTTTAGTGGAAAAGTCTTTTTTTTTCTTTTTGGTTTAACATTAATTTTTTAACTGAAAATGTAACTTTTCCATTTTTTTAAGATTGATCTTTCTTAGTTGAAAATTCTCCTTTTTTGGTAAAAAATAATAATTTTCTTGGTTTAAAATTTCATTTTTGTTGGGTAAAAATGCATCAGTTTCGTGGAGAAATAATTTTTTGCTGAAGCCATATTTTTTGTTTGTAAATTCAATTTTTTTTGAGAAAGTTCGCCTTTTGGCTTGAAGGTTCAACAATTTAGGTAAAATTTTATTTCTTTAGTAAAAAATCTTTATTTGTTGAAAATTCGTCTTTTTGGTTTTAACAAACTTTTTTTTTTATAAATTTAATGTTTTTTGATTGAAATATAAACTATGACACTTTTTGTTTGGAATTTACATTATTAGGTTGAAAATTCAACTATTATGTCAAAAATTTAATCATTTTGTTGAAAATTTAATTATTTTGTTTTAATTCAAGTATTTTGTTACAAAGCCATCTTTTATAGTAGAAAAGACATTTTTTTGTTTAAAATAAATTTATGAACTTGAAAATTTTAAATTTTTGTATCTGAAATACTGCTTTATTCCGTTTATAAAAGATTCTATGTTGAAAGTATTACCAAATTTTTGGCAAAATATAATATTTCAAAAAATGCAGTATTCTCCATTTCCATCTAAAGCTACAAAAAAATTATTTTTGTTTTTGTATTTTTTGATGCACTTTTTAATAAACTAAGGTAACACATATTTTTACGTTCAAAAGTTCATTTTTTATTTGTTATGGATCCTGAAACATGAACTATTTTTACACAAGATACCTTAGACGGAAAAAAAGTAGGAAAATTTTTTTTCGTGAAATATAATATTCCAAAAATTGACAAAAAATGTAAAAACAGATTTTTACAGATCTTGTATGAAAATGGTTTATGCTTCAGGAACCGCAAAAAAAAAATAAAATAAAATTATTCACTTCCATAAACTTCATAGGAAAAAAAGTTAAAAATCTTTTATACACAAAAATTTAAAAAATTTAAAATAAGAAAATTTTTAATCCATTCTCCCAGTGGCGAGAAATTTTTTGTAGATTTTATTCAGAACCCCCCGTAACTGAAAAATTGGGTTTTGTGAGTTTTTGGCAAATATATATAATACATTTTGTCCACTTTTTACTTAGGGCGAGGTAAAAGTTAATGAAATTTATCAAATGTAATCGTTTAAAAAAATTATTATATTATATTATATATAATATATATTTATATAGATTAGGTATTATTATATTGTTTATAACTATCTTCTCTTACAGTAATGCTAGGTAGTTGCGGTTTTTTCTTTAATTTTCATCTTTTATTTGACTTTTTAGTTATGAACAAATAATAAATAAACATCGAGAAGAAGAATTTTTTACGTAATATTTCATTTTTTTCGGATCTCAGAAACTATTTCAAGGAAAAGTTACATTCAGTATGATCCATATACAAAATTTAAAGAATATATTTAATATCTGCTTCTATTTTAGAAAAATGTATCCACAAAAAAAAAGAGATCGTTTAAAAAATGATTTTCTCTGTTGCCTATTTATTATTTGTTCATAAGTAAAAAACGAAAGCAAAGTCAAAAATTTCAGAAAAAAGCAGCAACTTTCTAGCATTACTGTAAGAGAAGATAGTCAAAAAAATAATACATTGTTTAGACAATTGTGTTTGTAAATTGTATTATTTATTGGCTAACTTTTATTGAAAAGTGGACAAAAAGTTGAAAATTTCGGAAAAAACTGCAACTTCCTAGCATTATTCAAAGAGAACAATGATAAAGATAATAATAAATTCTTTGAACAATTATGTTTGTTGATTTGTAATAATTATTGCTTCACTAAGTAAGATGTGGGAAAAAAGTAAAAAATTTCAGAAAAAAACATTCAAAGAAAAACTTTATAAACATAATTAGTTATTTGAGAAATTACTTTACAGATGGGCGTGGAGCCCGAAAAAGGCTCCTGACGCTCAAGCTACTGGCGCTCAAGCTATAAAGATTTTCGATAAATTTCATAAACTATTACCTCGCTCTAAGTAAAAAGTGGATGAAAAGTTGAAAATTTCAGAAAAAAACTGCAACTTCCTAGCATTATTCAAAGAGAACAATGATGAAAATAATAATAAATTGTTGGAACAATCGTGTTTGTTTAGTTGCATTAATTATGACTTCACTAAGTAATAAGTGGGCAAAAAGTAAAAAATTTCAGAAAAAAGCATTTTAAAAAAAACTTTATAAACATAATAAGTTATTTGAGAAATTACTTTACAGACAGGCTGGGAGCCCCAAAAAGGCCCCTGACGCTCAAGCTACTGGCGCTCAAGCTATAAAGATTTTTGATAAATTTCATCAACTATTACCTCGCTCTAAGTAAAAAGTGGAGAAAAAGTTTAAAATTTTAGCAAAAGCCTCAAATTTCTCGCATTATTCAAAGAAAATATTATTAACAATAATAATAATAAATTCTTCAGAAATCATTTTTGTTAACACTGTTTGAAAATTTAACTCTTCAGTTGAAAATTCATTTTTTTTTGGTTTGGACATTCATCTCATTTGGTAGAAATTTCATCTTGTTTGTTTAAAAATGAAACTATTTTGTCAAAAATTAATTTGTTTTGGTTGAGGATTCAACTATTGCATAGAAAATTAATCTTTTCTTGGTTGAATTAAACTGGTTTGAATTTAAAATTAAATTTTTTTCTGAATCATCGACTATTACATTTTTTGTTGATATTTCATAACTTTTGGATTAAAATTCGACTACTTTGTTAAAAAAGTCTTTTTTTGATTAAAGATCATTTCATAATTTGAGTGAAAAAAAAAATTTTTTCAACCGAAAATGTAACTATTATTTTTTTATTTTTTTAAAAACTTGATCTCTTTTAATTGAAATTCAACTATTTGTTTGAAAATTCATATACTTTGTTGAACACTTATCTTTTTTGGGTAGAAATTAATCTTCTTGGTTGAAAATTCATCAATTTTGGTTCAAAAATTCAAGTGTTTTGTGGAAAATTCGTATTTTGGGTTAAAAAATAAACCAGTTTGGTAGAAAAGTAATTTATTTGGTTGGAAATTCGTATTTAAACTCTTAACTGTTTTTTCGGAAATTCATTTATTTTTGCTTTGAAAATTTATCTCAATTTGTAGAAATTTTATCCTTTTTAATTCAAAATGCAACTATTTTGTTAAAAATTATCAGTTTTGGTTGAGGATTCAACAATTGGGTTGAAAATTAATTTTTTTTTAATTCAGCTGTTTTTGATTTAAAACTAAAATTATTTCTGGTTAAAATATGAACCATTACATTTTTCGTTGATATTTCATAATCATTGATTAAAAATTCCACTGTTTTGTTGAAAATTCGTATTTTTGGTTGGAAATTTAACTAACTTGGTAGAAAATTCACCTATTTGGTTGAAAATCAGTTGTTTTTTTTTTTTGAAATTCATCTCATTTGATACATAGAAATTTAATCGCGTTTGATTAAAAATAAAACTATTTTGTTGAAACTTAATCTGCTTTTGCTGAGGATTCAACTATTTGGTTGACAATTAATTTTTTAGTTGAAATTCAACGATTTAATTAAAAATTCATGCATTTTGTTGAAAATTCGTCTTTCTTGGTACAAAGTAATTTTTTTGGTTCAAAATTCAACTGCTTTTTGACATTTTTTATTTTAGGTTAAAAGTTCAACTAATTCGGTAGAAGATTCAGCTATTTGATTGAAACTCCATCGTTTTGGTTTGAAAATTTAACTTTTTTGTTGAAAATTCGTTTTTTTTCTTTATTGTAGAAATTACGATTCAACTATTGGGTTGAAAATTCATTTTTTTTCGTCTGAATTCAACTTTTTTTGATTTAAAATTAAAATAATTTTGTTGGAAATTCAACTACTTTATTAAAATGTAATTTTTTGGTTGAAGAGTCATCATTTCAGTCGAAAATAAATTTTTTTAAATTGAAAATGTAACTGTTTTATTTTTGTTTGAAAATAGATCTCTTTCGGTTGAAATTTATACATTTTATCAATTATTTTAATAATTTATTAATTATTATAATTATATAATAATAATTATAATTTATTAATTATTTATTTCAATTATTTTTAATTTATATACATAGTCGAACATTCATTTATTTAGATGAAAATTTGGTTGAAAATTCAAATATTTTGTTGAAAATTCGTCTTGTTGGTTTGAAAATGATCTGTTTTGTTAAAAATTCGTTTTTTATGTTGGTTTGGAAATTCATCTCATTTGGTAGAGATTTCATCTTTTTTGGTTGAATTCAACTACTTGGTTAAAAGTTGAACTACTTTGTTAAAAATTAATTTTTTGGTTAAAGATTCATAATTTTAGTGGAAAATTCATTTCTTCTATTATAAAATTTAATTATTTCATTTTGGATTGAAAATTAATCTTGTCTACTTCAAATTTGAATATTTTGTCGAAAATTGATGTATTTTTTTTTCTCCTCTTTTTTGGAAAAAACTACATCTTGGTTGAAAATTCACCAATTTTAGGTTGAAACTTCATCTATTTTGTTAAAAAAGAAATATTTTTACTTGTAATGTTGAGAATTTAAAGCGTTTCGAAATTTAATTTAATATAAAACTCACGTTAATTTTATTTAAAAAAAATTTATTTCCTTAGTTTTTTCGAATATTTTAAATATTTCAGGCACTGGTATTGTGTAATGTTTTGAACTTGAAAGGGGTTTAAGGGTGATTTCTTGAAAAAATGCAATAATTAATAATTGAATGGCTATTGAAAAACCTGGAATTGTCAGGGAATTTTTTTTAGGTTCTGAGTGGAAATTATTGTTTCAACTGAAAAAAGCTTACCCTCTATTAAATTCCTACTTTATTCCTTACCTCATGATTTCATGATTTACATGGTTTCTCATCACTTTAAAAAGATTAGTTTTCCCACTCTTTTTATGAATTTCCTTTAAAGTACCAAACTTTACTTCTCTTTCCTATTTTCTTTTAAACTATCCAATTTCGCTTTACATTCCTAATTTTTTTTTAAATATCAAATTTTCTAGTAAAGTAACTCGATTTTCTTCTGGAATTTTCTGCAAAAGTAGCCTTGGATAAAAGAGGTAGATAGAGTTTCAGTGTAATGGAATAAGGAACGCGATAAAAAGAATTTATAAACCGTGAACTACTAGCTGCCTTACTCGAATTCAAAAGATGCTCTCGTGACTAGAAAGTTGGGTATCAAGAAGTTCCTAAGTTCAGAATCAAATTGATAGCCGGATCAAACCTTCTTTTCAAAACTTTTGATTTACTTATTACTGCTCATGCTTTTCCGATTTTATATCTTTTGGAAGTGGAAAACCAAAGATAATAATAGTTTCGTAAATATGGTAAACAAATTAAAATTCAAGAATTTTAAATTAGATTAAAATCAAATTCAAAATCCTATTTAACGTCCAATAATCAAGTTAATGCATAGAATTCCTGAAAATAAAAGCAAGAATCCAACGACCAAATTTGGACAACCACCATAAAATTCTCCTATTGTAATTTAAAAAAAAATGTTCCTTACGAAAAAAAAAAAAAATTATTTCGACAAAAATCAAAAAGAGGAAAGAAAAATGAAAAGGCAGCCAACCAAATCCCCTTCCTTCTCTTATTTTATTTCTTTCTTATTTTTATTATTATCAAATCATAATACAAAAACATTTATAATATTAATATTAATTATAAAAATAATAATTATGAATAATAATATTTAATGGGTAAATGTTATGAACGTTTCTGTATTGTGATTTGATAATAATAAAAATAAGAAACACGAAAGAAATAAAAGAAGAGAAGGAAGGGGATTTGGTTGGTTGCCTTCTCATTTTTCTTTTCTCTTTTTTATTTTTGTCCAAAGAAATTTTTTTTTTTTTTGAAAATGTGTGTGTTTTTTTTTTAATTACAATAAGAGCATTTTATGGTGGTTGTCCAAATTTCCTCGCTGGATTCTTGATTTCATTTTCAGGAATTCTATGCATAAACAACAAATTATTCAAATAAAGTAAACTATTTTATTTTAGATTAAAAAATTCAATATTCAGATAAATTAACTGCAGATGTTTAATTATATCGGATTTAGGAAAGATTATAATTTGAGATTCTAATAATTTATACGATTAAAAAGAAATTAAAATCATAAAAAATTATTAAACATGGCTTGTGTAGAGTATAGGATTTTATTATAAACATTTTTTATGAAAATATGTAAATATCTGTAGGGCAGACTTAATTCTAGAATTAAAAATTTTAATTTTACTTCGTGTAGAGTGTATTTGTGTAAAATTTCATGTAACTTAAAAAAAAATTTAGAGTGTTTTAAATCTCAAGAGATAAAGTTGCTACTTACAGGGTTATAACGCTCTTAATTTTAATTTCAGTATTAACAAAATTTGAGAATATCGAGCATTTCGAAGAGATTGAATAAAAGTTTGGTCCATTCTGTTTTATTTCTTAAGAATTAAAATTTAAATAACAAACAAAGGAAATTGTTTACTTTGATGACTTTTCCGATTTTCCAAAAGTAAAATGTAATTCACGGGAGACCTAAAATGTTTCAAATTCTTCCATAAAAAAACCTAAAAATATCAGAAAAATAAAAAAATCTGTAAAAATTACATTCATAATTAATCCTATTTTTGTTCTATCAAAATTACGTATACACTAACGTATTTTGAGGCACTGGTTACGAATAAAACCTCGACAATACTCGCAAATGACATTTTCAAGGTCAATTAGAAAAAATAGTTATTAAATTGCCAAAAATAGCAATTATTGGTCATTTTTCGAGCTGGAAAAGGGGCAGGGTATGACAAAACTTCGCCCCTCCCTTTTCCAGCTCAAAAATAATCATTTTTAATACAACTTTTTTCATAAACATTCAGCAATTTTTGGTAATTTTTCGTGCTGGAAAAAGAGTTAGGTATGACAAAACTTCGGTCTTCCCTTTTCCAGTTCGAAAAATTACAATTTCAAATACAAATATTTTTCATAAACTTTGAGCAATTGTTGGTAATTTTTCAAGCTGGAAAAGGGGTACAGTGTGACAAAACTTCGCCCCTCCCTTTTCCAGCTCGAAAATAATCATTTTTAATACAATTTTTTTCATAAACATTGAGCAATTGTTGGTAATTTTGCGAGCTGGAAAAGGGGTTAGGTATGACAGAATTTCGCTCTTCCCTTTTCTAGCTCGAAAAATGACCATTTTACATACAAATTTTGTTCATAAACATTTAAGAATCGTTGGTAATTTTTTGAGCTGGAAAAGGGGTAGAATGTGACAAAACTTCGCCCCTGCCTTTTCCAGCTCAAAATAATCATTTTTGATACAATTTTTTTCATAAACATTGAGCAATTCTTGGTAATTTTTCAAGCTGGAAGAGGGGTTAGGTATGACAAAACTTTGCTCTTCCCTTTTCCAGCTCGAAAAATGACCATTTTAGAAACAAATTTTGTTCATAAACATTTAACAATCGTTGGTAATTTTCCGAGCTGGAAAAGGGGTAGAATGTGAGAAAACTTCGCCCCTCCCTTTTTCAGCTTGAAAATTATCATTTTTAATATAATTTTTTTCATCAACATTGAGCAATTGTTGGTAATTTTTCGAGCTGGAAAAGGGGTTAGGTATGACAAAACTTCGCTCTTCCCTTTTCCAGCTCGAAAAATGACCATTTTGAATACAAATTTTTTTCATGAACATTTGACAATCGTTGATAATTTTAAAGCTGGAAAAGGGGTGGAATGTGACAAAACTTCGCCCCTCCCTTTTCCAGCTCGAAAATAATCATTTTTAATACAATTTTTTTCATGAACATTGAGCAATTATTGGTAATTTTTCGAGCTGGAAAAGGGGTAGAGTGTAACAAAACTTCTCCCTTCCTATTTCTACCTCGAAAAATTACCATTTAAAATGTTTTTTAAATTATACACATTTTTTATTTATTAACGAAACAAACTTTATTTGAAATCTTATAATTTTAATGTTAATCATAGCAATTTTTACTTTCGACTATTCTAATATTTAAAAAAATCAACTGTTAAAGCAAATGTTAAGTAGGTAAAGCCCACTTGTAATTTTGAAAATGTATTAAAAGGGCGAAAATTAAAACTTGGAGAGTTTTTATCCTTTTTTTATAATAATAATAATGATCTTGCAAGTTTTAATGTTTTTCCTTTCAATAGTTTTAATACATTCTCAAATTCCAGTCACTTAATCAATTTAATACAGTTAAAAATTTAGGTATCTTTTAAAATTATTTAGTTATTATTTAGTTAATGCTATTATCGAAATTCATTCAAATAAATTAAATCTCATAATATTTAACTTAAATGAAATCTTTGATCGATTCACATTCTCATCAATATAATGCATTTTTTCTTATATTTTTTTCGTTCTGAAATTTCATTAATAAAAATTGTTTGATTATTTTTATGTTCTTTCAGAAAAATACAAATTTTTTATATAAAAAAGATAAAAGCGAATTAAATTCCGTGGAGAAACCGAAACATTTAAAAAAATCAGTTATTGAAAAAAAACTTTCCGATTATTTTTGTATCTTTTTACAAAAATTTCGGAAAAGTCATCAAAGCAAACAAGTAAACGTTTTTGAATTCGCCCGAATCATATTTTCTGATTCATTAAAAAAAAATTGAGCCAGCGCGAATTGAATGCATTTAAATCCACCTTAATTCGTAATCAAGATCATTTCGAGAAAAAAAATTGCATGCCTCGAGACTCGAACCAGCGATCCCAAAAGTACAAGTCCAGAGAGTTGCAAATTCAACTATGTGTGTTTGAAAATTGACCTTTTTTAGAAAATTATTCTTTTTGTTTGCAAATTCGTTTATTTTGGTTAAAAATTCAACCACTTTAAAATATTTTTTGTTGTTAAAAATTAATTTTTTAGTTGAAAATTCAACTATGTGTCTTTGAAAATTGAATTAAAAAAAAAAGATATTCTTCTTGTTTGCAAATTCATTTACTTTTGTCAAAAATTCATTTTTTTGGTTCAAAATTTAACTACCTTGTTAAAAATATCTTTTTTTGTTACAAATTAATTTTTTGGTTGAAAACTCGACTTTTTGGTAGAAAGTTAATCTTATTATATGGAAAATCACCGTTTTGGTTAACAATTCATTATTTGTGGTTGAAAATTTGAGTACCTTGTTCAAACCTCCATTTTCTTGGTTGAAAATTATTTTTTAAACTGAAAAGTGAACTATTTCATTTTTGGCCATGAATTTTTTTTAGTTGCAAATTCATTTCTTTTGATTGAAATTCAACTATTTTATTAAAAATTTGTCTCTTTGTTGTTGTTGGAAATTAATTTTTGAACTTCAAATTTAAGTATTTAATTTAAAATTTTGTTTCCATTCAACTGTTTTTTATTTAATATTAAAATCTTTTTCGGTTGGAATATCAACTATTCAATTTTTCGTTAAAAATTCATCTTTTTTTGGTTCAAAGTTATACTACTTATTAAAAAAGTAATTATTTTGGTTGAATATTTAGTTAAAAATTCATCTCTATGGCTGACAATTCAACTATTGTATTGAAAAATTCGCTATTTTTGATTGAAAATCAATTTTTTTAATAAAAAATTTAACTATTCCATTTTTTGTTACAAATGTTTTCTTTTTTAGTTGAAAATTCACTTCTTCTGTTGCAAATTGTACATATTGTTGGAAATTAAATTTTTCATCTGAAAATTTCACTATTCCATTTTTGGTTGAAAATTTATTTTTTTAGTTGAAAATTGAACAATTTTGTTGAAAATTCGGTTTCTTTTAATAAAAAATTTACCTTTTTTAGTTAGAACTTTAAATATTTAGTTGGAAATTTATGTATTTTGTTGAAAATTCCTTTAAAAATTCAAATATTTGTTTGAAAATTCGTGTACTTTGTTATAAATTTATCTATTTTGATAGAAGATTCATCTTATTGGTTGAAAATTGATCTTTTTGGTTGAAAATTAGTTTTTTTTATTCTGTTGTATTTTATTGAAAATTTGAATTTTATGAGAGAATATTTAATTTTCTTGGTGAATAATTCATCTTTTTGGTTGAAAATTCCTATAAAAATTCAAATATTTGGTTGAAAATGCGTGTACTTTGTTATAGATTCATCTATTTGGATAAAAAATTCATCTCATTGGTTGAAAATTTATTTTTATTTTATTAGAACTTTTTTTTTACTGAAAATTTAATTATTCTATTTTTACTTGAAAATTTATCTGTTTCAGGTGAAAATTCAACTCTTTGTTGAAAATCCGTCTTTTTTGGTAGAAGAGTTCTATCATTAGTTGAAACTTCATCTTTTTGGTTGAAAATTTATTTCTTTGGTTGAAAATTGAACTATTTTGTTTTTAGTAGAAAAGTTATCTTTTCAGTTGAAAATTCATGAATTTGGTGAAATATTAAATTTTTTTAAATTGAAGATTCATAATTTTAGTTGAAAATTCACTTTGACTAATCCATTTTTTGTGGAAAATTTACCTTTTTTGATAGAAATGTAATTTTTTTCGTTAAAAAATTATCTGTTTTGTAGAAATTTAACTATTCTATTTTTTGTTAAGAATTAATTTCTTTGTTTGAAAAAAACAACAACTATTTAGTTACAAATTAGTCTTTTTGTTGATAGAAAATTCATCTTTTGGGTTGAAAATTCCACTATATGGTTAAAAATTCATATTTTTGGTTGAAAATTCATCATTGTGATTGAAAATTAATTTCTTTGGTTGAAAATTCGTTTCTTTTTAGTTGAAAATTTATATTTTCAGTTAAAAATTAATTGATTTTGCTGAAAACTCCTTTCTTTTTTTGTTTAAAATTTACTTTTCTAACTGTAAATTGTACTATTCTTTTTTCGGTTTGTGATTTTATCTTTTTTGGTTGAAAATTTATATATTCTATTGAAACTGTATCTTTTTTGGTAGAAAATTCATCTTTTGATGAATTCTTTGGTGATGAATCTTGATGAATGATTGATGAATGAATCTTTTTGATCTTTTGATCTTCAAAATTGAATTATTTTTATGAGAATTCATTTTTTTTGTTGAAAAGTATTCTAATTTTGGTTGAAAATTGATCTTTTTTAAATGAAAATTCGCGTAATTTGTTGAAAATTAGTCTTTTTTGGTAGAAAAATAATACTTGGGTTGAAAATTCAACTAACTATTTGGTTCAAAATTCATATTTTTGGCTGAAGATTCATTATTTTAGTTAAAAATTCACTTTTTTGATTGAAAATTATCTTTTAGACTTATAAACACAACTAAAAAGTGTTTAAAATATATTTAGGAACAACATTTTTTTCTAGGTGTATGATGGGTTTTATACCTAGAAGAATTTAGAAATCGGGATATAATAGCAACCTTGAATAAGGCAGTGTTTAATGCGAATAATACGTTTTCTATTACTTTGACTTCTTTTATCATTTAAATTGAGTGCCCTCTCTGGTTTTAAATTTAAATAATGTAATTATTATTAATAAAGATAGAAAATACGATTTTTAAAATCCTAATTTAAAATGCTCACGAATGCTCATTAAATTCTTAAATTAAAAGCACATACCGGTCGGGCATATCTCGAGCATATTCTCCTGTTCTTGAGAATTTCTATGCGCACTTAAACTCTTTAGAACAATAATTTTCATGCCAGCGAGAATTTTTAGAGTATTTAAACTCTTTAAAACACTATCCCCAGGTTTCTATTTGAGTTCAATTCCAAAAAGATACCAATTTTAAGGACAATTTCGAACTGCTCCGTAATTTTTCGGAAGTCGAGAAATCGTCCTGACAACTCAAAATTCAACCAATTTGTATTCTATGGGCAAACCACAATACTCGTTTATGAAAAGTTAAAGAAACTAATTGAGCCGCTGGGTGCAATAACCAGCCCGACGCTTGAAAACGCGTAACAGTATTGTCCGATCGTCTCAAAGAAAGAAAATTTTCAAAATCAATTTTTTGGAAACGTACAATTCTAGCGAATAAGGAAATGAAACTTTTTCCTCTGAGAATTTTTCTTGCCAAAAGTTTATTTTTAATAATAAAAACGAAATATTGATAAAACGTTTCTCCCTGATTTAATTAAGTTTTAAAACTTAAATCGTTCTAACTCGGCCAAATAATTTTGAAATGAGTTCACATTTGTAGGACGTATTCAAAATACTCTAGCGATACCTAGAAAGTCATGAAAAAGTTAACAATCGCTTATTGTATAATAATATTTAATTGTAAAATGAGGTCAATCGATAATTGTGTTTTCTTCGTTTCGCCGGTAAAAAGCATCTAGGTAACTTCGACTTTCAAACAACTTCGAGTGAGTGATTTGTTCAGCAATGTTGAATGAAGTTTTTTGGAAAATCTCATATAAAACCGTTGAAAATTTACTGAGATATTCAGACTTGGAAAAAGTACTCGACGTCTGCCCGCGCAGACTGAACTTCCAGAACGCTGCCTGACAAAGCAGTGATCGCGATGCATTAGCTTACAGCGCGGGCAGACGTCGAGTACTTTTTCCAAATCTGCATATCCCAGTAAATTTTCAACGATTCGATATGAGATTTTCCAAAAAACTTCATTCAATATTGCTGAACAAATCATTCACTGGAAGTTGTTTGAAAGTCGAAGTTACCTAGATACTTTTTACCGGCGAAACCAAGAAAACACAATTATCGATTGACCTCACTTTACAATTGAATATTATTAAACAATAAGCGATAGTTAAGAGTATTTCATATATGTCCTACAAATATGAACTCATTTTAATAATATTTGGGCGAGTTAGAACGATTTAAGTTTTAAAACTTGATTAAATCAGGGAGCAACTTTTTTTTCAATATTTCGTTTTTATTATTAAAAATAAACTTTTGGCAAAAAGAATTTCAAGAGAAAAAAGTTTCATTTCCTTATTCTCTAGAATTCCACATTTTCAAAACATTGATTTTTTGATTTTGAAAATTTTCTTTCTTCGAGAAGATCGGACAATACTTTTACGCGTTTTCGAGCGCCAGGCTGGTTATTGCACCCGGCGCACAATGAGCTTTTTACACAATTTTGTTAAACATTCTGCTAACTGCTCAATTTCTGACCGATTCTAATATTTTTTTTTTTTTAATACTCGTAACGAATTATAATTTCATTTAGCACTGCTACTTTCTTAGTTTTCTGCAAAAAATAACTTAAAAATATATGAACTTGCCAAGGTAGCTGAACCACGAAATTTCGAAACTTTTAAAAACCATAAAATCGGTAATATCTTCACACAGAAACCTCAAACTCATAAACCTCAAACCCACGAACCTCAAACCCACAAACCTCAAACTTCAAACCCACAAAACTTATACCTCAAACCCACAAACCTCAAACCCACAAACCCAAAAACCTCAAACGCACAAACCTCAAACACATAAACCTAAAACCACAAATCCA
>CAKNYM010052484.1:324213-349460 GCA_932195095.1 Andricus curvator | reverse complement strand
GGCAATGGGTTTTCAGGTCCTCCTTGCGAACATTGAGCTCCACGTGAGTACCTGTCCAACCCTACGAGTGATGTACGATGTTGCATTCGAAATCAGCATGTTATGAGATTATAGAGCCGTCTAAAACCATGGCCTTCGGCAATGGGTTTTCAGGTCATCCTTGCGAAAATTGAGCTTCACGTGAGCATCTGTCTAACCCTCTGGGTGATGTACGATATTTCAGTCGAAATCAGCATGTTATGAGATTGTAAGGCCGCCTTAAACCATGGCCTTCGGCAATGGATTTTTAGGTCGTCTTTGCGAACATTGAGCTCCACTTGAGTACCTGTTTAACCCTACGAGTGATGTACGATATTTCATTCGAAATCAGGATGTTATGAGATTTTAGGGCCGCCAAAAACCATGGCCTTCGACAATGGATTTTTAGGTCGTCCTTGCGAACATTGAGCTCCAAAAGGATGCATTTTCAACAGAAAAGTTACTTTTCAACCAAATAGTTGGACTTTCTACCAAAATAGTTGAATTCTTAACAAACACATACATTTGCAACCAAATGATTGTATATTAATATTGAAAATATATTTTTTCAAGCAAAAATGGAATAGTTAAAGTGAATTTTCAACTAAAATGATGAATCTTCTACTAAAAAAAATTAATTTTTAACCAAATACATGAAATTTAATCTAAAAAGATCAATTTTCTAATTTTCAGTTAGTAAAATAAATTTTAAACCAAAAAACAAACAAATTTTGAACAAAACAGTTGAATTTTCAAACAAAAAAATGAATTTTTAACCAAATAGCTGAATTTTCTACCGAATTAGTTGAGCTTTTAACCTGAAATAAGAATTTTCAAAAAATCAGTTGAATTTTGAAAAAAGAGATCACTTTGTACCAAAACAAGAAGAATTTTCAACAAAATAGGATAATTTTTTTAGAGATAAATTTTCAACACAAGTGGCATAGTTAAATTTTCAAATAAAAAAATAAGTTTTCAATCAAATTAAAGTAAATTTTCAACGAAAGATTAAATATTCTCGGGCAAAATTCAAATTTTCAAAAAAGTACAGGAATTTTAAACCAAATATTTGAATTTGTAGCATAAGGAGATAATTTTTGAACCAAACATGTACGATTTAAGTTTTCAGTTGAAAAAATTAATTTTCATATAGAAAACATAATTTTCAACAAAATGAAGTTATGCTCATTTATAATATTTGAATCATCTGTTTCAAACAGAAAAACTTTTTTCATCGACATAATTCAAGGTTGACGCATCAATAGAAAAGACTGTTTGATCATAAATTTTCAAATAAAATGATTCTGACAATTCTTGTAAAAAAGTCATGAAGCTGGAAAAGGGATAGGGTGCGACAGAATTTTTCCCTCCCCTTTTCCAGCTCGAAAAATTATAATTTCGAAAACAAAATTTGATTTGTCTGATTTGTCTTTGTATTTAAGAAATTGTTTTTATTATTATGTTGTAATTTTGTATTTTTTGTAAATTTCTATTTTTAAATTGATCAGAATTAAGAGTTTGGTTTGTCCATTATTAAAAAAAATAACTAATACTTCCTCTATGAGGAAGTATTAGTATTAGTATTATTTATTAGTATTTTATTAGTATTAGTATTATTACCAAAAAAGATGAATTTTCTACAAAATGGTTTGAATCCTCAAGCGAAACAGATTAATTTTCAACCAAATAGTTGCGATTCTTAACCATAATAATAAAATTAATTTCAACTTTATGGGAAATTCCCTAACTCTCTCAGGTTTTCCCTGACATTCCCTGACTTTCTGGAATGACCTGACCTGTAGCAATTCTGTAATTTGAAAATAGTATATGTTTCTTTTACTCTTGAATGTTTTTGTAAACATATGTGTATTCATTACGATATATATTTGTTTAAACAATAAATGCTTTCGAATAAATTCATATTAACTTTCTGGCATCTGGTAGCTATTTCATATGTTTTTTTCATAATTCTCAACAAAATAAACTCATTTTAATTGAAAGTGCTTTTGAAATGAAGGGACTTACGTCATTGTGACATAATATAGTGAAAACTATTGACGAGCATTATTGCGTCGAACATCAGAGGATGTTTATTCGCATCTGCGTAGGTGCAAGCAGAAACTTATGTAGGACAGTGTAACATGCAAAGCATGCATGTTATTTTCACAACAAAAGCCACGTATCGGAAAATTATTTTTACTGTGAGAGTGAGGCACATAAAGTGCAAGGCCTTGTAATAATGGTAGTTGAGTAATCAGGTTACTGATAGCCGGTCATTTTACACTCTTCTCCCTGTTTATTTATACGGGAAAAACAGATTTGCGTCAACTCAAGCAAATTGTTTATAATTTACTTGAAAAAAGTGGGAAAAGAAACTAAAAAAAGCGTATGTATAGAATTCCTGAAAATAAAACAAGAATCTAACGACCAAATTTGGACAACCACCACAAAATGCTCCTGTTGCAATTCCTAAAAACAAAAAGCAAAAATTTGTTTCTTTGGACAAAAATAAAAAAGAGGAAAGAAAAATGAGAAGGCAAACAACCAAATCCCCTTCCTTCTCTTTTTCATTTCTTTCGTCTTTTTTATTTTTATTATTATCAAATCACAATATAAAAGCATGCACAATATTTACCAACGTTTCGGTGCTTATACAGCACCCTTATCAAGGTAAGAAAAATTAGAGCAGGTGGGAACAGCGACGAAACAACGACTTGGATAACAAATTTCGAGATTTTGCTTTTCACAGTAATTTTTGCAGTTGACAATTTGAACATAATTTAAAGAATTTTCAACTCTCAATGCTGAATTTACTGATCAAGGATGTTTCAAATCATGTTAATTTTTTAAGAGTAACATTTTCCAGAATTATAAGTGAATTAGAAGAATGTTTACAACAAGATGAAATCATTGATCTTTTAAAACATCAGATTTTCCTTAATCGAAGATTTTCAAACAATGATAAAAAACACGAGAAGAAACTTTCTATTTTGATTGATCAACAAACTGATGTTCAAGAGCAAAATTTAAATTTACACAAGATTTTTAAAGAAGAAGATTTTGGCAAATATTCAAATTTCGGATTCAGTTACAGATATTCTCAGATTAGGTAAAGGTTTTAGTAACCATGTGATAAAAAGTAAATCAGAACAAATTATGGAAATAGTCAAAGATGTTGAATCAAGTATACACGAAATTCCAATATTAGATTAACAGGATTCCCGAAACAAGGTTTAACACTTGTCAAAGAGCTTTGTTGATAAGAATTGTTTGCACATCAGTAGTATTAATCATAAAATTTCTGAAGGTTTCAAGATAATAGAAGGTTTCCTCAAAAACAACCCTGATATAATTTGCATGAATGCTGTTGAAGGAAATATTACAGTTTGTATTAAGAAATCAGATTATATTAGGGATATGGAGGATTTGCTTTCCAATCGTGATAACTTTGATTTATTGAATGAAAATCCGTTAAAACAATTAAGAAGACATATTTTCAAGATTCTAGACAATTGGAGAAAGAAAGGACTTTTAGGAAAAGATATAAGATGGACTGATATAAATACAGAAGACACAGTTCTTGCAATATGTTATGCTTTGAGAAAGATTCATAAAGATGGCTATCCATTGAGAATGGTTATTTCAACTATTAACACTCCCGATAAATTTTTAGAACAAAACTTTAATTTGATACTTGAAGATTCCATTACAATTTCTAAATACAATATTAAAAATACCTGGGAATTCCAAAAAATTATTACTAAAAAAACTGTTCCTAATGACCATGTAATGATTTCTTTGGATGTTGTTGCAATGTTTCCAAGTATATCCCTTGCATTGGTTGAACAGGCAATTTTAAATAGATGGGACAAGATAAAAACACGTACTCGATTAAGTCTTTGAAAAGATTTTATTAAAGGAATAGTTTTTATTATGAACTCAACTTATTTTAAATTCAATGGATCTTTTTATAGGCAAACGTTTGGTACTCCCATCACAGAAAAAACTAAGAATAAAATTTTTTGCAGGAAATTTTTTAGAGCGATAAAGTTTTGTTCAGCCAACTTCGCGTCTTTCAAAATACATGTGTTTGTCATGGAGAAACAAAAAAAAGTTTAACCGATATTTTGTAAATTTTATCCTCTGGAGTTAATTTTTGTTGCAAAGAATCTTTCCTCAGAAATCGATGTAAAGTTTATCTTCTGTTTTTTCTGTGATAGGTTCAGTCTTTTCTCCGATTTTGGCAGAAATAGTTATGGAAGATTTGAAGGTCTTTGCTTTCAAGAAGCTGGATTTTGTTTTGCCCTTATACTTTCGGTATGTTGATGACACCTGATTATGTGTTCCTCTAGCAAGGTTGCAGGCACAGTGTTAAAAATTTCCGCTCGAAACTTCCAACAAATGTATTGGAATTTTACAATACATTTCCAGTAGCCAGTAACACGGAATTTACGGAATTCATGGAATGCAGGAAATTCATTGAATTAACATAATTTATGGAATTCACGGAATTCATGGAATTAACAGAACTCATGGAATTCACGAAATTCATGGAATTCATGAAATTCATAGTATTCAAGGAATTCAAAGATTTCACAGTATAAAAGGAAATCACGGAATTAGTAGAATTCATAGAATTCACGGAATTCATGGAATTCAAGGAATTGATATAATTTAAGGATTTGATGGAATTCACGCAATCTAAGGAATTCACGAAATTCAAGAATTTCAAGGAATTGAAGAAAATCACGGAATTCGCGGGATTCATAGAATTCAAGGAATTCATGAAATTCAAGGAATTTGTGGAATTCAAGGAATTTGTGGAATTCAAGGAATTTGTGGAATTCATAAAGTTCACGACATTTAAGGAATTGACGGAATTCAAGGAACTCACGAAATTAAAGGAATTCACGAAATTCAAGGAATTCGTGGTATTCAATGAATGCGTGGAATTCAAGGAATTCATGGATTTTGATGAATTCATCGATTTTGATGAATTCACGAAATTCAAAAAATTCTTCCGATTCATGGTATTCATTGAATTCACAGAATTCAAGGAATTTACAAAATTTAATGAATTCAGAGAATTCAAAGAATTCATGGAGTTCAATGCAGGAAATTCATTGAATTAACAGAATTTATGGAATTCATGGAATTAACAGAACTCATGGAATTCACGAAATTCATGGAATTCATGAAATTCATAGTATTCAAGGAATTCAAAGATTTCACGGTATAAAAGGAAATCACGGAATTGGCAGAATTCATAGAATTCACGGAATTCAAGGAATTGATGGAATTTAAGGATTTGATGGAATTCAAGGAATTTCCGGAATTCACGCAATCTGAAGAATTCACGAAATTCAAGAATTTCAAGGAATTGAAGGAAATCACGGAATTCGCGGAATTCATAGAATTCAAGAAATTCATGAAATTCAACGAATTTGTGGAATTCATAAAGTTCACGACATTTAAGGAATTTACGGAATTCAAGGAACTTACCAAATTCAAGGAATTCACGAAATTCAAGGAATTCACGAAATTCAAGGAATTCACGAAATTCAAGGAATTCACAAATTCAAAGAATTCACAAAATTCAAGGAATTCGTGGTATTCAATGAATGCGTGGAATTCAAGGAATTCATGGATTCTGATGAATTCACGAAATTCAAAAAATTCGTCCGATTCATGGTATTCATTGAATTCACAGAATTCAAGAAATTTACAAAATTTAATGAATTCAGAAATTAAATCAATGTTGTTGTGATTTGATAATAATAAATATAAAAAAGACGAAAGAAATAAAAAAAGAGAAGGAAGGGGATTTGGATGGTTGCCTTCTCATTTTTCTTTCCCCTTTTTTATTTTTAGTCCAAGGAAAAAGATTTTTTTTTCAAATTACAATAGAAGCATTTGATGACGGTTGTCCAAATTTGGTCGTTGGATTCTTGTTTTTATTTTCAGGAATTCCATAAATTAACTTGAGTATTGGACGTTAAACGGGATTTTGAATTTGGTTTTAATCTAATTTAAAATTCTTAAATTTCAAAAAAGAAGCGACTCAAAAATTTCGATTCAAATTCACATTTAATTTATCGGTATGCGTTCACAAGATTAGATGAAATTCAGTTTCTAATTTTAGGGGTGAAAACTAAATAAACGTTTGAACTAAAATGCCGTATTTATATTTTCATGCTTCACAATGGGAATTAAAAATTTATAAAATAATGATTTAAAATAATTTCAATTTTGATATTGCAGACTTGACAGCCTAAAATGCTCTCAAAACAGGAAAAATTAAGTGAATTTTCATAAAAAATAGGGAATTTAATTCTTTTAAATAAAATTAATGTAAGTACTATATTGAATTCAATTTGAAGCGAATTTTCAACAAAATAGATGAATTTTCAACCAAAAAGATTAATTTTCAACAAAGAAAATAAATTTTATACTGAAAAATATGAATTTTCTACAAAATTTATTAATTCTCAACCAAATTGTTAAATTTTTAGTTCAAACGATTAATTAGAAAAAAAGATTTTTCAACAAAACAGTTAAATTTTCAAACAAAGAGATAAATTTTCAACTAAAATGATGAATCTTCAACAACAACAAAAGTTTTTGAGAAAGTAGTTCAATTTTTAACCAAATGTTTGAATTTTTAACCAAAAAGACGAATATTCAACTTTTAAAAATAGTTTAATCCATATTTGAAACAAATTATTAATTTTCAACCAAGCAGTTGCATGTTTAAGCAAAAAAGATTAAATTTCTATCAAAAGAGATGAATTTTCAACTAGAAATATTATTTTTTAACTAAGAAGATAATTTTTCTACCAAAAAGGATCAATTTTCAACAAAATAAATTAATTTTCAAGCAAACAGTTAAATTTTCAAGCAAGAAATTAATTTTTTTTGCTGAAAAATATGAATTTTCCCCAAAATACATAAATTTTTAACTAAGCAGTTGAAGTTTCTACTAAAAACATAAGTGTTAATCAAAAATAGAATGCAATGTTTATCAGAAAAGTGATGAACTTTCAACAAAAATGTTAATTTTCGTCCAACAAAGCAAAATTTTCAATAAAAAAAATGAATTTTCAACCAAAAAAGATTAATTTTCTGCCCAAAAAACATGAATTTTTCAATGAATAGTTCAATTTTTAATCAAAGAGATGAATTTCCAACCAATGTGATGAATTTAAAACCAAAAAAATTAATTTTTCAGAAAATATTTTTGAATTTTCAACCAAAAGAGAATAATGATTCTCAAACAAAAATTTGAAGTTTTTACAAAAAACAATGTAAATTTATCAGAAAAGAGATGAATTTTTAACAGGAAAGATAATTTTAGCACAGCAAAGCTAAATTTTCAACTAAAGAGTTGAGTTTTTTTAGGTAAAAAGTCGAATGTTTTAGAAAAGTTTTACTTTTTATCCCGAAACGATAAATTTTTAACGAAAAGATAATTTTTAATCAATAAAGATGAATTATAAACCAAATAGCACAATTGAATTTTCAATCAACTAGTTTTTTCAACCAAGAAAGATGCCTTTTCTACCAAAAAGATGAATTTAAAACAAAATACATGAATTTTCTACCAACTGGTTGAAGTTTATACTAAAAACAGATAATTTTCAATAAAAAATGGAATAGTTTAATTTTCAATTGAAAAAATTAATTTTTAAACAAAAAAAAAACTTCAAATTAATGAGTTAAATCTTTAAAAAAATTTCAACAAAATAGTTTTGAATCCTGAATCAGAATAATTTATTAATTTTCAACCAAACAGTTGAATTTTATTCCAAAAGAGATAAATTTTCGTAAAAAAATTGAGTTTTCAAGGTAAAAAGTCGAACTTTTTAGAAAAATTTGACTTTTAATCCCGAAAAAATAAATTTTTAACAAAAAGTTTGTTTTAACCAAGAAGGATGAATTATCTATCAAATAGCTGCATTTTCAACAAAAAAAAATTAATTTCAAACCAAACGGTTGCATTTAGAACTAAATAATTGTACTTTCAAACAAAAAAAAACGAATTTAAAAAAAAAAAATTCAACAAAAAGGTTAATTTTCAACGAAGATACATTTTGTACCACAAAATATGTATTTTAACAAAACACACGAATTTTCTATCAAATAGATGAAATTTATACCAAAAACAGAACATTTTTTAATCGAAAATGGCATAATTAAATATTCAGTTGAAAAAATTAATTGGTTCGAAGAGATGAATTTCCAACTACAATTATAAATCTTCAACCAAAAAATTTAATTTTCAACAAAATCGTGTTGAATCCTCAAGCAAAAGAGATTATTGATTTTCAAGCAAACCGTTGCATTTTTGACCAACAAAGGTACAATTTTTACCAGAAAAGAGATGAGTTTTCAAGAAAAATATGAATTTTGAACAAAAATGTTAATTTTTGACCAAAAAAGCTAAATTTTTAATTGAAGAATTAAACTCAATTCCGAAAAAAATTGTCAACAATATAAATAATTAATTTTCTACCAAACAGTTGCATTTAGAACCAAGTAGTTGTACTTCCAAACAAAAAAGAAGAATTTTCAACAAAAAAGTTAAATTTTCAACAAAAAAGTTAAATTTTCAACAAAAAAGTTAAATTTTCAACAAAAACGTTCATTTTTAACAATGAAAAATGCCTTTCTTCCAAGAAGATGTATTTTTGACAAAATATATGAATTTTCTACCAAATATTTGAAATTTATACCAAAAACAGAAAGTTTTTCATTCAAAAATGGTTCAGTTAAATTTTCAGTTAAAAAATTAATTTTCAACCAAAAAAAAAACAAATTTTAAACTCAATAGTTCAATATTTAACCAAGGAGATGAAGTTTCAACAAACAGTTGCATTTCAAGAAAAAAAAAATTTAACTAAATAATTCATAAATAATTTAATTCAATTAACTGAATAGTTCAACTTTCAAGTAAGAGGGGCGAATTTTCAATAAAAAAGTTTAATTTTTATTCATATAGTTAAATCTTCAATCAAATGGTCAAGAAAGATTAAACTGAAACCAAAAATAGTTGCATTTTCAATCAAACAGTTGAATTTTCAAACCAAAAAGACGAATTTTTTATAAGACAGTTGAATTTTCAACAAAAAATTAATTTTCAACTAAGAAAGATGACTTTTATACCAAAAAGATAGATTTTCAACAAACTACATCAAGTCTCATCGAAATAGTTAAAGTTTCGACTAAAAAAAAGATAATTTTTCAATCAGAAATGGAATATTTAAATTTTCAGTTGAAAAATTATTTTTTAACAACAAAAAAACGAATTTTAAACTGAATTGTTCAATTTTCAACCAACGAGATGCTTTTCCAACTATAATATTATAATATGTATCTTCAACAAATTAATTGATTTAAAAAAAATACTATATATAATATATAGACGCAATTTTCACCAGAAAAGAGATTTTGAAAAAAATTAATTTTTTTATCAACAAAGGTAAATTCTCAGCTAAAGTGATGAATTCTCAACCAATAGAGGAATAATTTTCTACCAATAGTAATACATTTTCATCAAACGAGTTCAGTTTTTAAGGTAAAAAATCGAATGATTTAGAAAAAATTTTACTTTCAATCCTGAAAAGATAAATTTTCAACGAAAAGTTAATTCTTAACCAAGAAAGATGAATCATCAAACAAATAGCTAACTTTAGCTAACTTAATAGCTAACTTTGAAAGATGAAAAAAATTATTTTTTAACCAAACAGTTGCATTTAGAACCAAGTAGCTGCAATTTCAAAAAAAAAAGATACGAATTTTGAACAAAACAGTTGAATTTTCGACCAAAAACAGTTAAATTTTTAAGCTTATAGTTGAATTTTCAAACCAAAAAAAATCGAATTTTTTATAAGATAGTTGAATTTTCAAGACAAAAGTTGATTTTGAACCAAGAAAGATTACTTCTTTTACCAAAAAGACAAATTTTCTATGAAAAAAGACGAATTTCCAAAAAAAAAAAAAACAGTTATGTTTTCGATAAAAATATGACTTTTCAACAAAATAGTTGAATTTTTCATGAAATAATATAATTCAGAACAAAATAATAAAGTTTCAACCCCAAAAAGATAAATTCTGAATCAAAATTATAATATTGGACTTTTCAACCAAAACAAATTAACTTTTAACCAAAAATAGTTAAATTTTCTTTTTGGGCTCTATTGTATACCATTAAGCCATTTCCCTTTCAGGGTAGGCGTGACACTACCCGATTCGGGTAGTGTTTCTAGGTGGATAGTTTTCTTGTAGTTATGAATAACTAGAAGTTTGGACTCACCACACCCATAATATGCCAACAGCACACAGTATTCTCGAATGGTCACCCATCCAAGTACTAACCGCGCCCAACGCTGCTTAACTTCAGTGACCTGACGAGAACTGGTTTTTTCAGCGTGGCATGGCCGTTGGCCATTTGGCCATCTATTAAGTTCTATTAATTCAGGTTGCATGAAAGTAAAAAAAAAATGTTGTTTTTGAAAATAGGGGGAAAAAGGAATTCTCTAAAAAAGAGGGGAATAGGGGAAAAAGTTTGAATTTTGACATTAAGTAACATTTTCATGCCATAGATTAATTAAATTTTCTTTTTCTAGGTAAAATCTGATACTTTTTCTTAAAAATTAACTAAAAAGTGATTTGAAACAAAAGAGTGGGCGGATCCTTCTGCAATATTTTTTCATAATTTACTATGCAATTATAGGTTTTTGAATTCTGCGTGCAATTCCAAATTAAAAACATATTTTCTGCGCGACTCATTTTGTGAGATTTAAATGTAAAATCATTTATTTTAACAAGGGTGAAATTTCCAACTAATATTGATATTTCATGGTATAATTATGATATGCCACTGCACCGTAATGATTGTTGCGAGTGTAAATATATTTCAGTTTTGAATGCGTTGCGAAAATTATATAAAAAAAAATTGTACCTTTATTGTATTTTTTTTGTAATTATAGGAAATAATATCGATTTTTTATATATTGGAGTTTTGATTAGTTTTGTATGATGCCATTAATGCCCTGATCGAATTTAATCGCAGCTCGATATACGAGGAACTCGACAGTAGATAATAAAGTTGAGGTAATGAACCAATAATTAATATCAGGTGTGCATGGAAATATTCTAATTAAATTTTTAATTAATGAACCTTATTAAAATTTGTGAGTCGTGAAATGGAATATTAGTTTGTTAATGATACTTTTGATAAAAATGATAAAAATTGGTTTATTTTAACAATATCCTGTTATCTAATCTTGCAACCAAATTTAATTCAAGAAAGTGAAAAAATGACCTTTTATAATCGAAAAAGTAACCGAAAATGAATACAAGTGACTAATGTGCATTAATAATGTGACTAATGTTTTTTGAATTTAAGAGAATTCAAAAGAATTCGAGTGAATTGAAAAAAAAATATATAAAAAATTCATCGAATTCAGTAAGTATGAAATGAGTTTAGAAGCATTCAAGGGAATTAAAAAGGATTTGTTGAAATACCTATGAATTCAAGTTGAGTTTATAAGAGTTCAAGATAACTTACACAAAAACTAAACAAATCCATTTTATTTAGTAAAATTGAGTGAATTTAGAAAAATTCTAGTCAATTCCAAAAATTTAAAAGAATTCCAAAGAATTGAAAAGAATTCAGGATAAATTAATAAGTATTCAGAGTGAATTCCAAATAAATTTGAATGAATTGCAACAAATATTTGAAAATCTCTTCAAATCTGGAAAGTTCCTTAAAACATCTTGAGAGCTTTTAAAATTTCATGAAATTTTTTTTAAATCCTTTCAAATTATTCAAATCCTCGTAAATCCCTTAAAATATTTTAAAATTTCAAAAAATATTCTATTTTCTTTGAAATATTTTTAAATCCTTCAAAAGCTTTCAAAACTCTTTGAAATTCTTTGAATTAAAAAAAAAACGTAAATCTTTAGTCCTTCGAGAACCCTTCGAGTTAATTAAATATATGTAAAGTTTTTCTTTAAATCCCTAAAAATATCCAAAAGTGTTTCAAATTCTTCGAAATCTTTTGAAATTTCCTGAAAATTTTTAAAGCCCTTAAAAATTCCTTGAAATTATTAAAAATAACCTTAAACCTTCAAAATATTTTGAAATCGCTTCAAATTATTGAAATATATTAAAAATTCGTTGAAATTTCCTAAATTTCTTGAAACTTTTTAAAGCTCTAAAAAATTCCTTGGATTTAAAAAAATACCGTAACATGTTAAAAATATTTTGGTATACCTTGAAGTTATTGAAATCTGTTGAAAATTGTTAGGAATCTTTTAAAATATCCTAAAATATAAATTTGTTGAAAGAAGACTGACTAAAGCGATTTTTACATTTAAGAAAGTTAACATATTAAAAAAACATTTTTTCATTCAATTTTAAAAATAAATAGATAAATAATCTTCAAATATAGTTACTTGTTAAAAAAAAATTTTCTCTCAAAAAAATTGTTTTCACGATTTAAGCCATAAAAAATTAGTTTCAAAATTGGAAACAGTCAAGTTGTAGAGAATATTTCCTTTGGAAAAATAAAATATCATTTTTTATTGTTGCACTGTTTTCCAAGAATTGGTAAGAAGCGATAGTAAGAAAACATAAATTGCAAAATACATTGTTAAAATAGTTTTTTTTTTTGTAAGGTTTGATATATTTTCATTAAAAATGAAGTTTTTTTGTAAATTGACATCATTAATATTATACAAATTACCTGACTTTTGAAATTTTTGTTCTAAATTTCCGGACTTTCCCTAACTAACAAAATTTCCTGAAATTTTCCTGATTTCCAGGTTTTCCCTGACCTGCGGGGAACCTGATTTAAGAGATTTCCTAAAAGGTGCAAATTATTATTATTCGGGGGGGGGGGGGGGTATAAAAAGCTTCACATTGGGGTGGGATGGGTTTAAAATGCCAGAAATGAACCCTATAATTATTTAATTGAAAATTCATTATAAAATAGTAAAATGAAAAAAATGCTTTTTTTCAAAAGCTGAAGCTTTTTAAAAAGTTTCTTCTGATAGGAAAAGAAGATATCTGAAACATGTAATAATGTCGCGACCGGAAGGTGAAGATGGCGATATTGCTCACGCCGAGCAGTAGAACATACCGCGTTGAGTCGGCCAGTAGTAAAGACCCGGCTTGTCAGGCGTCAGTGCTTTCAGTAGTAATACCGGCGTTCGGTGGGACGACTTTCGAAATCTACTCGGGATTAAAACTTTGCTTTTGCTGCAGTCGCACTGTCAACACTTTCCAGGTGCCAAATTAAAATGAAATCCTATCACGTCTGGAGAAATTTTTACTCTGTTTCTTCATTTTTTTCAATTTTGATCACTTTTTTCTCTTTTGTTAAGTTAAACGTACGTTAAATAAAATACTTTATATAAAATAGTTTTTATTTTTTCCTCTTTTTAATTATTACAATTAAATCAGACCCTAAATATCGGATCCAATTTTCAACAATTTGAGGTTATGTTAGCGTTTTTCACCAGAAATGGGTATTTTTAATAAAAAATTATTAGATTTAAAATTTTTCATTAATGTACATTGTTGTGTTTTTTCCGCGTTTTTTAAAAGCGGAAATTGACTCTTTTCAACAAAAATCATTAGATTTTGAAGGTTCATAATTTCTGAACAATTTTAGGTTATGTTAGCGCTCTACACCAATTAAACAAAATTCATAATAGATCGAACCAGAATTGTAATTTTTGAACAGTTTCGGGTTATATTAGCGTTTTTCACATGAAATCGGTTATTAAAAAAAATTGTGAATTATGTTAGTGGTTTTCGTTGAAAATTAGTATTTTTATTAAAAAAATATTATATTTCCAAGAACAATCACAACTTTTATCAACTTTAGGTCATATTAGTTAAAATTGGTATTTTAAAATAAAAGTCTTTATATATCGAACAAGATTTGTAATTTTTTAACAGTTTCGGGTTATATTAACTTTTCTCACAGGAAATAGTTATTTGAAAAAAAAAAATCTTTAGATTTCAAAAGTTCATAATTTTTAATAATTTTTCTTGACGATAGCTTTTTATACCAAAAATGGTGTTTTAAAACAAAAATTCATATAATTAGAAACAGATTTAGAATGTTTCAACAATTTTTGATTATGTTAGTGTTATTCGTCGGAAAATGGTATTTTAAATTTGAAAAAATATTTTAAAGTATTTACAACTTTTAACAATTCAAGGATATGTTAGCGTTTTACATAAAAAATTGGTATTCAAGCAAACAACAATTATTTTATTTCAAACAAAATTTGCGACTTTTCTTGCTTTTTTTTATAATAGCTTCAAGTTGTATTCGCGTTTTTCACAGGAAATCGGATATTTTAAACAAAAATCATTTGAAATCGCAAAAAAAAAAGATAATTGCGAATAATTTTCTGTTATATTATGTTAGTGTTTACCATCGGAAATTATTGGTATTTTTAATTTAAAAAAATTAGATTTCAAACAAGGTTAAGAATGGTTTAAAATTGATGTATTTTGTTGTAAATTCGTAATGTTTAGTAGAAAATAATTCCTTTGATTGCCAATTTAACTACTTCGTTAAAACTTGAACAAATTCGTTAAAAATTAATTTTATTAGCTAAAAAATCATTTATGTTGAAAATGTAACCATTTTGTTGAAAATTTATTTATTTTCTTTAAAAATCCATTTTTGCAACTGCTAAATGAACTATTCTATTCTGGGTTGAAAATTGATAGTTTTGAATTTCAAATTCAACTACTTGGTTGAAAATTAAATCTTTTCTTTGAAAATTTATATTTTCGGGGTAAAAATTCAAATGTTTTGTAGAAAATTAGTGTTTTTGGCTTAAAAATTCAACTTTTTGGTTTGGAAATGTATGCCTTTTGGTAGAAATTTCATACCTTTAGGTTAAAAATACAAATTTTTGGTAACAACTTACTATATTTTGGTTAAGGATTCAACTTTTTGTTGAGAATTCGTCATTTTTGGTTAAATTCAATTGATTTATTGATTACAAACTTTCTTAAAATTTATCATCAAGAAACGTACTAAACGTTATCTAAGTTCGTAACGTTACTTTGTTAAAAATTCATTTCTTAAATTGAAAGACTCATAAATTTAGTTAAAAATTAATTTTCTTGTCATTGAATATTGATTTTTTCAATGTATAATTTGAGTATTCCGATTATGGTAAAAAATTGATATTTTTTATTTAAAATTCGTTTTTTTTGTCGTTGAAAATTAATCTTTTTGGTTTGATTTCCAACTATTTGGTTGAAGATTTATATACTTTGTGTAAAATTCGTCTTTTTTTTGATGAAATTAAATCTTTTTGGTAAAAATGCATCTTTTTGGTTGAAAACTAATATGTTTCAGTTGAGAACTCAACTGATTTGTTAAAAATTCGTATTATTTTATTATATCTAACTGTTTAAAATTCAGGATTTAAATATTCTTTGGTTGAAAAATTAGTCTGCTCAAGTTGAGAATTCAAGCATTTTGTTGAAAATTTTTCTTTTTTGGTTAAATTCAACTGTTTTTGATTGAAAATAAAAATATTATTGGTTGAAATATCATCTTTAACATTTTTGGTTGGAAATTCATCTTTTTGGTTAAAAATTAATATTCTCAACTGAAAATTTAACTATTCCATTTTCGGTAGAAAATTGATATTTTTTGGTTATAAATTTAACTATTTGGTTGGAAATTGACGTATTTTGTTAAAAATTTGTCCTTCTTTGGTTATATTCAACTGTTTTTGATTTGAAATGAAAAAAGTTTTTTCTTGAAATATGAACTATTAAATGCTAAGTTGAGACTATATTTGTTCTTTAAGATTCAACTACTTTGATGAAAATTGGTTTTTTTTTTTGGTTAAATATTAATTTTTCTAACTGAAAATTTCACAATTTGGTTGGAAATTGGACTGTTTGGTTGAAAATTCATTATTTTGTTAAATATTCATTTTTTGGTAGAAAACCAATTTTTTGGGAGAAAAATGCAATTGGTTGAAATGCTAGTCTGTTAAAGTTGAGGATTTAGGCATTTTGTTGAAAATCGGTCTTTTTTGGTTGAAATCAGCTGTTTTTCGTATGAAATTTGAATCTTTTTTTTGGTTGACAAATGTCAACTATTAAATTTTTTGTCGAAAATTCACCTTTTTGGTTGAAAGTTAATTTTTTCCAGTAAAAATTAAACTATTCCATTTTCGGTAGAAAGTTGATGTTCTTTAGTCGAAAATTCAACTATTTCTTGAAAATCTACGTATTTCATTGAAAATTAGTCTTTTTGTGAAAAAATTGATATCCTAGGTTGAAAATTTAACTGCTTGGTTGAAAAAATATGCATTTTCTTACAAAATACGTTATTTAGGGTAGAAAATATTTTTTTTCAATCCAAATGTTTGGTTGAAAATTAGTCTGTTTAAGTTGAGGTTTCAAGTATTTTGTTGAAGATGTGTCTTCTTTTGGTTGAATTCAACTGTTTTTTATTTGAAATAAAAATATTTTTGGTTGAAATATCAAATATTTCATTTTTCGTTGACAACACTAGCTTCCAAAATTAAAAATTGTTTCTGCCCACCACATCTTAATATGATTTTTTTTATGTATTTTGGCCCACTGAACACGAAAATCACACACACCATTTTTTTATGGAAGCTTTTTCGAGATATCAATGTTCGAAATTTTTATTTTATTTTAGAATTGTTCCGACGTTTTTGAGTATATCTCGAGTTCTAATTGACCGATTTCCTTAAACGAATTGAAGTCGCAAATATTAGCCAACTTATTAAAATCGGTCAATTAGAACTCGAGATATACTCAAAAACGTCGAAACAACTCTGAAAATTGGAAAAAAATTTTGAACATTGATATCTCGAAAACACTTGCATAAAAAAATGTTTGAGTGTGATTTTCGTGTTTTGTGGGCCAAAGTACATGGAAAAATCATAGTGAGATATGGTGGGGAAAATAACTGTAAACTAGTGGAATTCATCTTTTTAGGTTGAAAATTGAACTATTTTGTTAAAAGTTCGTTTCATTTTAGTTAGAAATAAATTTTTTAAACTGAAATTTAATGAGTTGGTTGAAAATTCATCTGTTTGATTCAAAATTATCTTTTCTTGAATTAATATTAAACAATAAATATTATCATAAATATAATATTTTCATTATATAATATAATAATAAATAATATAATCAATATTTTCTATTTTAAAATTCATCTGTTTTGGTTGAGGATTCTTCTTTTTTTTTTTAAATTCGTCTTTTATCGACCAATTTAACTGTTTGATTAAGAAAAAAAATTCTTTTTTGGTTAAAATATCAAGTATTAAATTGTTTATTGGGAATTCATCTTTTTCGTTTCAAAATTCAACTACTTGGTTGAAAGTGGAACTACTTTATCAATTCATAAATTACAATAAGATTTTACCAAAACCCCCAACACCCAAATCATCTTACGTAGTTTTTGGATAACCCCTAAAGAAATTCACGAAAACAATTTAGTCGGAAAAAATGACGTAAGATAGGGGGGGGGGGGGTAAAAATACAGACCCTAAGAAAGGGGGCACGTGGTTTGAAATTTCAGAAAACAAAACTTTACCTAATTTATGCACGGCCCCTAAAACTCAAATTGTTGAATGTTATTATTATCAAGTTTTCATGGGGGTAGTTTGAAACTAAATTAGATTGGGTAAACTACAATTAAATAGTTTGTGCACTTTCGTGTTGATATTCCAGAACTAAAAGTTTGTCGTTTTAATGCCAGTGATACGCAGCACAGCTGCCACTTCACATGCGCATTTAAATTCTACAAGTGCCGAGGATTTCGCGAATACCAGCCAAACACGTGCGGTTAGTCTGAATTTAAATTCGTGCACATATTGCGATGCTGGGGGAAAAAGAGTAAACGTTTGCGCTTGAACATGACTTTATGAATATTGTCGAATTGATTCAAAGTCTGTTTATCGAATTGAGATTTTTGAAAAATTTAAATGTCCCGCGCTGCGCGCGCGTTTCGCTTCGGTTCTTCTTCTTCTTCCTCTTCTTCTTCTTCTTCTTCTTCTCGCTTCTTCTCGGTTCTCGCGATTCGCGCTTGATAATATATTTATCTCGCGCGTCGTCCTCGATAATCATTGTGAATTCTCTTTCGTTAAAGCTCATTGGGCTTTAACAAACACATTCTCATCACGTATCTTATGCTTCGCAACTCGATTTTGTCCAAAATTCGAACTTTTCAACATTATGTTCAACTCTATTTTATCAAATTTATATTACATTTATTTCTGTATCTCGGCCTGGGATTGCTTATTCAGATATTGCATTAGTATTGAAACGTACCTATTTTCTTTGTCTTGTTTTTATAATTTGAAAGAAGTGCGCATCCTATAAAAAAAATGTTATCATACATTTTATTGCAACTTGTGTCGTTTCTCCATAAATTTAATTTATTCATTTTCAACGTTATTTTTTACGATTTAAACTAAAAATACGTATCCTAGCATAAAGTGGTTCAGAGCAAATTTGTAGGTATAATTTAGGCGAAAAATTTTGTTGAAAAAAATGTTATTGTAGCGTGTGTCGTTTTTCGAAAAAGTTCATTTTTTTATTTTCCATATATTTTTATAACAAGAGTTTATAACAGATTTGTAGATCTTTTTTCTTCGAACGTTAAAAAAATTGAATTTCAAGAAAAAACAACGAACTTTGCACCAGTTTAATTCAACCAAAAAAATAAGAATTTTCAACCAAGTACAACAATTTTCAAGAAAATTTTTGGATTTTGATACCAAAGAGATGAATTATCTACAAAGCGGTTGAATTTTCAACCCTAAAATATTCTTTTTCAACAGAAAAAGTTAAGTTTCTACCAAATAGTTAAATTTTCATACAATTAGTTTAACTTTTAACGAAATAATTTTTTTCTCAACCAAAAATATACATTGTGAACAAAAATGTTTATTTTCAACCAGTTTAATTCAACCAAAAAAGAAGAATTTTCAACAGAATACATCAATTTTCAACAAAATTGTTGGATTTTGAAGCCAAACCGACGAATTATCTACAAAACGGTTGAAATTTTCAACCCTAAAATATGATTTTTTAACAACAGTACAAATTTCTACCAAACAGTTAAATTTGTATAAAAATAGTTTAGTTTTTAACGAAATAGTTTGATTTTCAACGGAAATTTTAAATTTCCACCAAAAAGTTAATCTCCTACCAAATAGTTAAATTTTCATAAATATAGTTTAATTTTTAACAAAATAATTTTATTTTCAACCAAAAATATAAATTGTGAACAAAAATGTTTATCTTTAACCAGTTTAATTCAACCAAAAAAAGAAGAATGTTCTACAAAATACATCAATTTTCAACAAAATTGTTGGATTTTGAACGAAACATGTAATAGCTGACACATCAAGCCAAAAAGGTGTTAATTTTTCACAAAAATACATTTGAATGCAACTAGAAAAGACGAATTTTCAACAAAATAGTTAAATTACAAAAAAATCTTTAACAAAAACTGATTAATTTACAAATAAACTGTTTCATTTTTGACCAAAAAGGATTAATTTTCAAGCAAGAAGATTAACTTTCTATCAAAAGAGACAAAATACCAACCAAATAGTTAAATTTTTAACTGGTAAAGATCAATTTTCAATTGAAAACATTATTCTATAACGAAACAAAAAACAAATTTTTAACAAAATAGTTAAGTTTTTAACCAAACGGATACATTTTTCTTAAAATGTTGAATTTTTTTCAAACAAAAGAATTCAACATTTAACCCAAGAGATGATTTTTTGAACCAAGAAGATTAATTTTCTAAAAATGGTGTTGTTAAAATTGTTAACCATGTAGTTAAACTTTCAATCAAGTAGTTGAATTTTTGACCAGAAAAATTGACTTTTCAAGAAAATAGTTGCATTTTCAACAAAATAACAACAGTTTAAACCAAATAGTGGAATTTTTAACTTTTTTTTTTGGTTTAAATTTCAATTATATTACATTGTTCGTTGAGAATTCATCTTTTTTATTTGAAAATTCAACTCCTTGGTTAAAAGTGTAACCCTTTTGTTAAAGATTAATTTTTTTCGTTGAAGATTCATTGGGACGACTGAAAAATCCCGAATAATAAAATTCCCGACACTTTAAACTTCCCGAAATTATAAAATTGCCGAAATCTGAAAATCCGCAATTTGAAAATTCCCAAATAATAAAATTTCAGTTAGAATATTGTCGAATAATAAAACATACAAACTAGAAAATTCCCGAAATTAAGCAATTGAGAAAATGGTTTTTTAATAAATATGATTTGTTCATTAAAAATACAATAATCAAATATTTTTATCATATAATTTTGTTAAATGTTTAATTCTTATAAAATTATTGTTTGCATAATTGAAAAACGTATGTATTTCTGGATGAAAAATTGTGTTTGAAAATGTGCATAGTATTTAAGAAAAATACGAAACACGTTCTCAAAAATTTAATTTTAATTTAAAAAAAGAAATAAACAAAATTAATTCGGATATAAATCGGTGCTGAATTGAATCCTGCAAAGTTCGTTTAAAAAATGTTATTAGGTTTGAAGAAAATTTAATATTAAGAAAATATATTGGATACAAATATTTGATTATTTTATTTTTAATAAATAAATAATATTTATTGAAAAACAATTTTTTCATGTTTAAATTTGTAAATTCCATAATTCGGGAAATTTTTGTTTTGGATATTTTCTGTCGATAATTTTCCAGTTCGGTAATATTATAAACCGTTCGAAAATTTGATAATTTCGGGAATTTAATTATTCGAAAATTTACCAATTCGGCAATTTAATAGTGTCGGAGATTTCATTTTCCGGGATTCATTATTTTAATTGAAAATTCATCTCTGATTGAAAATTTAACCAACTTGTTGAAAATCAATTTTCTAATTGAAATTTTAACTTTTGCGTTTAAAATTCAACTATTTTGTTGAAAATTCGTTTTTTTTTTAAATTAGTTTTAGTTAATTACTCTACTTTTTGTTGAAAATTCATCTCTTTTTTTGTGAAATTCAACTGTTGATTAAAAATTTATCATTTTTAGTTGCAAATTCAACAAATTGGTTGCAAATTCATATATTGTGTTGAAAATTCGTATTTTTTTGTAGAAAATTAATCTGCATGGTTGAAAATTAATGTTTTTTTTTTAAAACGCAACCATTCGAATTGAAGATTCATCATTTTAGTTGAAAATTTATCACAGAAAATAATCTTTACAGCGATTTCAGAGTAATCTTCACCTGCAACAAAAATTATCTTCACGTGTTAAGGTTTACTCACCATATGGGAAATGGTTACCACGTCAACTCTATTAAATCTTGTTTTGTTTCGATGCGAAAAAATTCAATTTCGTCTAATTGAAAATTACCCGCAACAAAAATTCACTTCTGTTTTTTCCGTGATCTGTTTAGTTTAAAATTTGATTATTGCAGTTGAAGATTCATCATATTATTTGAAAATTTATCACTTTCGTTAAAAATTCAACTATTTTGTTGAAAATCAGTTTTTTTTGTTGAAAATTAATTTGTTTCACTTAAAGTTGAAATATTATATAATATTAACATAACATAAGCTATATTCCATACCATTAAGCCATTTCCCTTTCAGGGTAGGCGTGACACTACCCGATTTAGGTAGTGTTTCTAGGTGGATAGTTTCTTGTAGTAAATAACTACAAGTTGGGCTCACCACACCCACGATGTGCCAACAGCACGCAGTATTCTCGAATGGTCACCCATCCAAGTACTAACCGCGCCAAACGCTGCTTAACTTCAGTGATCTGACGAGAACTGGATTTTTCAGCGTGGTTTGGCCGTTGGCATATAATAAAAACACATTTTATTGCAAACGTGCAAAATTAATAAATAAAGTTTTATCAAAATAAAGAAAAAGTGCAGAAATCTCAAATCTATAAACCTTAAGCTGCCATTAATTCTATTGCATATGTGAAATAATCGAAAATTGTGAATGCACGAGATTAAACAAATTATAGGTATCAAGTCTTCTGACTCGGATGAATGGAAGTAAATTTTCCCGAGTATGGATGTTAGATAATTACAATTATTTTTTAGTGCTTAAAACTTTAGAACCATACTTGCTTTTGATATAGATGAAAAGCCTAACTTTCATACTCATTAATATAATAATTTGTACTAAAAAATATACTTTCAAATTATTCATAAATCGAGTTATTCATCAAACTGTTTCATAGTTGGGAGATGTTTCATGATAGGTACCTTTTAAGCGATCCCTTAACTAATTAAACCGATAATCAGATGTTTTTCTCAACAAAAGTTTCTAATTAACTTTTTCTGAGAGGAATATGTTACTCGTATCAGTGGAAAAACGGATATAGTTCTACTCATCCGTCGTGCTGGGTTGCTAGTGATAGGAGTAATCGCAGCTGCAGCAGGAGCGCGTAACCCAGTTTTCACAAGCAGCACATGCACGTGGGAAACAAACGGTGATATTGTATGCCATTATTATGCTTGTCCTATAGGGAGTGTTCTGAATTGCCAGCTCAAGCGGTTTTCAATGCGACCCAACCTGTCACAAGAGTACGACTCTCTCCCTACATGTATAGTAAACTCTACTATACTGTGGAGTATATTAAACTATACTCGTCAGATCACACCTCCATTATTCGTTATCAGCTTCTGTAACTGGAAAATCGATTGATTGAGAATGGCGAGGGGCAAACGCAAGTTTCCTGCTTCACATTTTCTGCATAACCAGATGCATCGTCTGGCACATCAATGCCAGGAGAAACTGCCAGGAGAAAATACCACCTGGAAATGGAAAACGACCGATAGTAGCACGGAAACGAATTTTCAAAGCTTCTGATGCAAACTTTTCAATGCCCCTAACTCACACAAGTCAATATCATTATATGCAAAAGGCCTGTGCTTGACAATAGTCGAGATGAGCTCTCATTTCTATGGAACGTTTAATTAAAAACTTATCTAATTAATAGTTTTCACAAAGTCGGCTGCACGCGTATCTGTTACCGGAAGTCAGTGTTGGGTAAGTTACTTTTGAAAAGTAACTGGTTACCTTTATCGTTAATGTTTTCAAATGTAACTTTTTCTTAGTTACTTTTATATTTTAGATATACTAGAAATCAAAAATGTTTTATCATTTGTTGTCTCACACAATTTTGGAATTTGAATAGAAAATTAATATTATTATAAATTTTTTGTATTTCATTGTATCTATTATCTAAAAGAATGGAAAAAACAGCAAGGAGAATATTTTGATAATTGAATTATCTTAACTTCAGAATTAATATATAATATTTATGTGTAGACACTCAACCGTTGCATTTTTGTTAACAAATACCAACTCCGGACGAAAAATAATAACATAACCGAAAGTTGTTAAAAATGTTAAGTTTAATTTGATTAAAAATAGCAATTTTAGAAGAAATATACTAACTACTAACTAATACTACTAATGTAATATGGTCACTTTTTGGTTTATTTTTTTAATTCAACTTGGCAACTCAACAAATTGTTCCTTTTGCCGAGAGAATGACCTCTGATTTGTTTCAGAATTAAAAAAAATATGTATAGGTCGCTCAAGGCCATTTTAGGGCAAAAATGCTCATTCCTAATTAAATTGATGCTATTTATTGATTATTTATTTCTTTCGCATATGAATTGTGTTCTTTACAATTCAATATTGCACTCAGATTTTTGTCAGATTTTTACAATAACATTCAAAGGTCGCTCAAGGTCATTTTAGAGGAAAAATGGCCATTCCAAATTAAATTGACGCTATTGATTAATTATTCATTCCTGACGAGTTTGCATTTTGTTGTTGACAAGTCAGTATTGCACTCAGATTTTTTTCAGACTTTCACAATGACATTCAAAGGTGGCTCAAGGTCATTTTCTTAATAAAATGTTGATTTAATTCAATTCTCTCTAGCTCTTTTTTGAGAAACAGTGTTAATTTATTCATTGCGGGAATTTAGTTCCTTACAATTCAATATTGCACTCAGATTTTTTTTAGATTTTTACAATAACATTCAAAGGTTGTTCAAGGCCATTTTAGGGCAAAAATGGCCATTTTTAATTAAATTGACGCTATTTACTGATGGTTCATATCTGTCGCGTATGAATTAGGTTCGTCACAATTCAATATTGTACTCAGATTTTTCTCAGTTTTTTACAATAACATTGAAGGGTCGCTCAAGGTCATTTTAGAGGAAAAATGGCCATTCCTAATTAAATTGACGCTATTCATTGATTATTCATTTCTGGCGTGCATGAATTATGTTCCTTACAATCCAGTATTGCACTCGGATTTTTCTCAGTTTTTTACAATAACATTCAAAGGTCGCTCAAGGTCATTTCAGAGGAAAAATGGCCACTCCTATTTAAATTGACGCTATTTATTGATTATTCATTTCTGGCTCGCATGAATTATGTTCCTTACAATCCAGTATTGCACTCAGATTTGTTTAGATTTTCACAATTCATTTCAAAGGTCGCTCAAGGCCATTTTAGGTCAAAAATTGCCATTTTTAATTAAATTGACGCTATTCACTGATGATTCATATCTGGCGCGTATGAATTGGGTTCGTCACAATTCAATATTGTACTCAGATTTTTCTCAGTTTTTTACAATGACATTCAAAGGTCGCTCAAGGTCATTTCAGAGGAAAAATGGCCATTCCTAATTAAATTGACGCTATTCACTGATGATTCATATCTGGCGCCTATGAATTGGGTTCTTCACAATTCAATATTCTACTCAGATTTTTCTCAGTTTTTTACAATGACATTCAAAGGTCGCTCAAGGTCATTTTAGAGGAAAAATGGCCATTCCTGATTAAATTGACGCTATTTATTAATTATTCATTTCTGGCGCATATGAATTGTGTTCTTCACAATTCAATATTGTACTCAGATCTTTCTCAGTTTTTTAGAATAACGTTCAAAGGTCGCTAAAGGTCATTTTAGGGCAAAAATGGCCATTTTTAATTAAATTGACGCTATTTACTGATGATTCATATCTGGCTGGTATGAATTGGGTTCTTCACAATTCAATATTGTCCTCAGATTTTTCTCAGTTTCTTACAATAACATTCAAGGGTCGCTCAAGGTCATTTTAGAGGAAAAATGGCCATTCCTGATTAAATTGACGCTATTTATT
>CAKNYM010052484.1:238627-294895 GCA_932195095.1 Andricus curvator | reverse complement strand
AAAGTTGATGCAAGAATATAAAAGATTCCTTGGTTCGAGACGAATTGATTGACCTACAATTTTAATACATTTTATCAAAGAGTAGGGAAGTTATGGTAATATATATATTTTTTTTAAATCGATTCTTATAATAAAAATTTTCCCATTCTCATAATTTAAAGTTGATACGAGAATAGAAAAATTTCGTTGGTTCGAGACGAATTGATTGACCTACAATATTAATACATTTCATTAAAGAGTAGGGAAGTTATGGTAATATATATATATATATATATATATATTTTTTTAAATCGATTTATATAGAAAAAATTTTCTCAATCTCATAATTTAAAGTTGATGCGAGAATAGAAAAATTGTGTTGATTCAAGACGAATCGATTGACCTATAACATTGATACATTTTATTATAGAGTAAGGAAGGTATGGTAATGCATAATATTTGAAAATAAGGTTTTATAGTAAAAAAAATTTTTTCATCATAATTCAAGCTTGATGCAAGAATATAAAAGATTCCTTGATTCAAAACGAATCGATTGACCTACAATATTAATAAATTTTATTGAAGAGTAGGGAAGTTATGATGATTTATATATTTTTAAAATCGATTTTCATAGTAAAAATTTTCTCATTCTCATAATTTAAAGTTGATGCGAGAATAGAAAATTTGTGTTGATTCAAGACGAATCGATTGACCTATAACATTGATACATTTTATTGAAGAGTAAAGAAGCTATGGTAATCCATAATATTTGAAAATACGGTTTGTTATAGTAAAACTTTTTTCACTAACATAATTCAAAATTGATGTAAGAACGGAAAAGATTCCTTGATTCGAGGCGAATCGATTGATCTATAATATTAATACACTTTATTGAAGATTAAGGAAGCTATGCTCATTTATAATATTTGAATCATCTGTTTCAAACAGAAAAACTTTTTTCGTCGACATAATTCAAAGTTGACGCATGCATAGAAAAGACTTTCTGATCATAAATTTTCAAATAGAATAATTCTGACAATTTTTGTAAAGAAATCATAAAGCTGGGAAAGGAATAGGGTGCGACAGAACTTTTCCCTTCCCTTTTCCAGCTCGATAAATTATCATTTCGAATACAAAATTTTATTTGTCTGATTTGTCTTTGTATTTGAAAAATGGTTTGTATTATTTTGTAATTTCGTATTTTTGGTAAATTTTTACTTTTAATTTGATCAAAATGAAGACTTTGGTTTGTCTATTATTGAAAAAAAAATAACTAATGCTTTCTGTGTAAGGAAGCAAATACATTTGCTAACGGGAAGCAAAGTGCTCGTGAAATGAGCACCATATAATTATAAATATAAACAAAGTGGAAACACTCGAGATGAAACTTAAGGCTAGTTAATTATACGATAGAAAGGAATTTTTAAGAAAATAGTTAAATCCTCAAACAAATAGATGAATTTTCAACTAAAAAAGATATTTTTTGAACAAAAAAGAGAATCGTCAAATTTTCAGTTAAAAAAATTAATTTTCAAGGAAGAAAGAACGAATTTTCAACCAAATACTAATGTTATTTACTATATTATTATACTAATAATATTTTCAATAAAATTGTTGATTTTTGAAGCCAAAAAGACCAATTATATACAAAATAGATGAATTTTCTCCCAAATGATAAGTGAAACGATAAAAACTAATTTTTAACAAAATAGTTGAATCCTCAACCAAATAGATGAATTTCTAATCAAGAAAGTTGAATTTTCAACCAAATACATAAATATTCAGCTCAAGAAAGATATTTTTTGAACCAAATATGGAACCGTTAAATTTTTAGTTTAAAAAATTAATGTTCTGTAAAAAAAAAAACAATTTTCAACCAGTTAAATTTAACCAAGTAAAAATAATTTTTAACAAAATACATCAATTCTCAACAAATTTTTTGAATTTTTAAGCCAAAAAGACCAATCATCTACAACAACAACAAAATTTACCACCAGTTGAATTCAAACAAAACAGGAGAAAGTTTAACCTAACATGTAAATTTTCAACAAAATTGAAAACAAAAAATTTTTTTTTTTAATAGAATTTAGAATGAAGGTTTAGTGATAGGCTATTCCCCCCCCCCCCAAAAAATTATCCCAAAATTATCTCAAAACAGGAAAAATAGAATGATTCTTCATGAAAATAGGGTAATAAATTGTTTTAAATGAAATAATGTAATTGCCATATTAAATCAGACAAAAAGTTTATTTTAAATCAAGAAAGATGACATTTCTACCATAAAAGATGAATTATCTCTCAAAAAACGAATTTTCAACCGTTTTAATTATACGTTAAAAATGAATTTTCAACAAAATAGTTGAATCCTCAACCTGATAGATGAATTTTTAAGCAAGAAAATTATTTCAAACCATACAGTCGAATTTTCAACTAAAAAAGATATTTTTTGATCCCAAAAGGGAATATTCAATTTTTCAGTTCGAAAAATCAATTTTCAACAACAAAAAGAAAGAATTTTTAACCATTTGAATTCGACAAAAAAAAAAGAAGTTTTAACCAAATACTAATATTATGTACTATATTATTATACTAATAATATTTTCAAAGAAATTGTTGAGTTTTGTAGCCAAAAAGACAAATTATCTACCAAATATTTGAATTTGCTACCAAAATATAAATTGAACGATAAAAACTCATTTTTAACAAAATAGGGGCATCCTCAAACAAATGGATGAATTTTCAATTAAGAAAGATTAATTTTAAACAAAATAGTTCAACATTCAATCCAAAAGATGACTTTTTAACCCAGAAGATCAATTTTCTAAAAATGGAATAGGTAAATTATCAACCAAAAAGATGAATTTTCAATCAAAAAAATTAATTTTTAACAAATTGGTTTAACTTTCAACTAAGTTGTTGAGTTTTAGACCAAAAGGTTGTCTTCTTAACAAAATAGTTGCATTTATAACAAAATAATTAATTGTTAACCAAATGCATAGTGGAACTTTTAACGAAACGAGAAGAATTCCGAACGAAAAATATGATATTAGACTCTTCAACCAAAAATAGTGGGATTTTTTGATTGATTTCTATTAATTCAGTTCTCATTCGAGTGAAAAAAAAAAAACAAGAAGAAGGGGAAGTTTCTTGAGAATAGAGGAAAAAAGAAGAATTCCTTAAAAAAGGATATTTTAATATCTTCCTTCATTCCTAAAAAAATTTTTTTAAAAAGTTGCTTCAAGAATAATTGAATAAATCAATAACTAATAACAGCCACCTTATGTATAATTAATATAATAATAAATAAATATATAATTTTGTGGTTACAGCATCGCATGAACATTTGAAGATGAAAATTAAAATATTTGGAGGGGTGTTTTTTTTGAAAACTCGATTTTTGTACATATATAAATCATTTTCAAAATGCCCGTAAAAAAATGCTCTTCATTGATATTTATATTTAATCAAATTTTTTTACGCTTGGTCCAACAAGGACATATTTTGCTCAAAAATGATATTTTTATTTAAAAATGTTTGTGGAATGACAAATAATTCAATTAAACAAAAGAATCGATTAAAAAAATTTAAACATTACTTACAATCTTATGAAAAATTTCACATTTGTTAGTAATTAAATACATCTATTTAAAAAAATAATTACCAATATTTGCCACATAATCTTATGGAAAATTCGTAATTTTTTAGTAGTTAAATACAAAGACTGATTTTTTCCAAAAGCGCTCGACCAATTATTTTCATTTTCATATGAAAATGTTCGTGGGATGCCATATTACCATAAAAAATCCCATTTACCTGGAAAATTCATTTAAACTTTATTCAACATTTCATGTCTTTAGCTTCAATGGACAAGCTCGCCATAATTTCATCAGATTTCGAAAAAAATTTCTTATGCTCATTTAAACAAAACTTAACTCAAGGAGAAGTTATTTTTTATTTTAAATTTGTTATTATCATTAAACCCCCAAAACTACACATTAAAAAATTACCTAATTTGATACCGAAGGAGCATTTTTTATTGCCTAAATTCATTAAAGTGTTTGTTTATAATAACACGTAACAAATTTTCAGGACTAGCCATTCTCGATTTTCAAAAATTGTATATTTTGGCCCACCCTACTGTACGTTTTGATTTGTAAACATCCCTAAGGAATGCCTCGAGGCATTTCAGATATAAAAACAAAGTTTAAATATTGCAAATAATTATTTGGAAAAGAATTAAAAAGATTTAATCATTATTTTCGCAAACCAATTTTGCAATGGAATTAAACAGATTTGAAGAACATATTGCAACTGAAAGTAAGTTGTTCATTTGTTTTGATAATCTTTCGGGTTGAAAACTGTGACGAATAAAATGATCAGTTATTGTACAAAAAAAAATACTACCGTTAAAGTTGACCAAGCTTCGAAGGAAGATAAGTCTCAAGACTTGTAGAGTTTTCATGAGAGCATAAACATCTTCCTTATAACCATGTTGCTGAGAAGAAATGGTTTTTCTCGACTTGTATGAAATAAAAGTTGCATCACCCTATTTCACGTTCCACACCAACTTTTTTTGTTGGAATTAACTTTTGATAATCTCCACTCGAGATGAATGAGGTTCTTCGCAAAGTTATTTTCTTCCAACTGGAACTTGCTCTCTGAAATGCACAAATTTGCTCAGTGTATTCTCCGCAGCACGCTACTAAAAGTTAATATTTTTAATTGTGCATAAAAGTACCTTCAAATGTATGTTTATTATGCAGCATGAAAATGTCTAAAGAAAGTTTATCTCTGGCAAAGATTTAATTGAACTTAAAATTCAACAATTTAATACAAAATATTATTATAAAGCATAATTAAAAGTTGAGGAAGATATGGTGAGCATTACGTGAGATTTTAATTGAGTTGTCAGCGTTTATTACTAAGTTTTCAGCTTGCTTCTGACGTTCATAACTTGCATGAAAAGCTATCTTACAAGGGGAGACCGCCAATTGTAAATTTTAGTTTTGGTCCATAATTTATTGAATAAAAGCTGATTACCAGAATATTAATTTTCCAAAGCAGTAATATGCACTTTTTCTCCGTTTTAGAGAAAATCGACATTGAAATATTCCCCACACGCCATATAGAGTTTTGAGAAAAACAGTTTTCGATCGGCCGGTATCTCAGGCGGTACCGCTTCATGGTCGGAAGATTGCGGATTGGACTCTCGCTTCCTGAAAATTTATATACATATATATTTATTAAAATGTTTATAAATATGATTTTCTTTAATAATCTTCAAAAAATTCTGCTAACAATAATGTTGTTATTGCCTTTTTTCACGGAGAAACTGACTTCATTTAACTTTATCATATTTTTTGCATACTAATTTGTTTTCTAAAAATGTACAAGAGTTTAATATATATGTGGAGAGTACTTGTAGACACAAAGATTTGAATAGCGGAAAGAATGAAAGAGGTGAAGCCAGAACACTTTGTCGCGCCTTTTTGTACAAACAGTACTCCACACCCAAGTTGGCAATACTTTCAAAAGAGTCTCACAAAAAGAGGAAGCCTAGTCAACCTATCTGCAAATTACCTATTATTATTAATAACGTAAATAATGTAACAAATCTTTTTATATTAATTAATGCAAAATTAAGGAAGGTTAAAATATTTTCTCTGTTGGAGACAAACATATTTTACCAAATCGATAATACAGATTTGATCGAATTAAATGTTCTTTCAATATGTATAATTGATTGATAATTGCTTGTTGTAAGGAATAAATCGTTAATTAAAATGACGTGACGACAAAGTCAATGTCAGTGTTCCAATTTGCAAATAACTTAGATTCGATCCGAACTACAGGGTTGCTTATGAGAGGAGCTGTGGGAGGGGTGGGGGGTGTTCACTCAGCCTTGACAAAACAGAAGAGTTGCGGTAAGGCGCTGTGCCCTAATGGCCTACCTGTCTAACTGCGTCATGACGTCGCGACAGTTCACTCGATGCACGATGCCAACAAGAAACCAAATTTTGAAATCAATAGTTCTACTGCAATAATAGTTCTAGAAACTACCGTCTATTGTTTCTGCCACAAAACTGTAGAAAGAATTGACCGCAGGTGACATTTCGTACCCCAAGTCCGAGGAAAACGATACCTTGTGCAATTGTACCATTCGCACTACCAAGGTTAGCTTTCGATTCAGGGAAATGTTACCCTGAAATTAGCCTCAGATTCACCCTTTGTTTTCTCTGTGAATTCGTTAGCACATAAAAAAACGTTTTTCGTCTCATGTGAGTACCATTTTCTAAAATTTAGAAAAGCCGATATTATGATAGATATCAATACACTCTATATTATTACTTTCTGTACATTATGAGTTTGCAAAATCAACAAGCTCCGCATAATTTCCATCGTTGCTTAGTAACTTGAGCAAGAAAGCACATTATTGTACCTGAACTAGTTTGAGAACAAATTAGTTTTCCTTGGCTTGATCAAAGCAATTAATAATCGTCAAAAGGAGAATGCATACGTGTCTTCTCAAAAATTATATTAAATAACCAATGTTCTTTGCATAGCAACTTAATAATGCGGAAATTTAAAAAGACGAGGGTAGTTTCGAGAATGTTTCATAATATATTAGCATCGTTGTTGGCATTTTTTTCAACATTCCACATTCTTCACTGCGAAAGAGATTTAAATAATTTACCATGGTTGAGATGTGTAATAAAGTATATCAGCCAGGACTCCTTTACGCATCAAACACTGGTCATAATCACCCAAAATCTTTTCAAAAAATAAAACAAAATCGAGAAAATTATTTAGGAAATCAAACCAATCATACCAAGTATTTACTTTCTTGTGCGAAACGTAAAGGGAACAGAAGCAATACGGGAGTTGAAACAATTTTCCGCTTTTAGATTTCCAGGGACAGCTTTCTTTATAATTATCGATTATAAAGATTGCACAAGAAAGATTGCAAGATTGCACAAGACTGCACATTATCATTGCACAAGAAACAATCAATTTGATTAAAGACTCAATAGAAGGAAGTTTTCGACCAAAGTGTATTCAATTCGCTGAAGTGGTAACATCACTGGATCCCACTATCCTTGAAATTGTTAGAAATACATCAGTATATGTATATGTTTCAATTTCTTATTGTATATTGTCAGTTTGAAAAATCAAAAAAACTTCTAACAATCTCTATTACTCTAAAAAATTGAGGAAAAAGACACAGTATTTTGCACTTTAAATATTACAAAAAAAGAATTTTCGTTGCCTAGTAACTTCATTACAATAACAGAGCCTAGACCTGCTGTTGAAAGTAAGAGCTCGGAAGTAGTAGACGCGTAAAAGTTCGAAAAGACGACAGTAGCTTCCAGAATGTTTCCGGATATTATAATTTCGTTGTTTGTATTTCTTTCAACATTCAGTTCTCACCAATGCGGAAACGATTTAAATAATTCAGAGTGGTTGAAAGGCTTAGGAAAGTATATCAGCCAGGATTCCTCCACGCATCAAACACTGTTTATAATCAACCATGACCTTTTCAAAAAAGAAACCAAAGTCAGGCGAATTCTTCAGGAAATAAAACCAATCAGACCAAGTATTCACTTTCTTGTGCGAAACGTAACGGACACAGAAGCCATAAGAGATTTAAAACAATCGTCAGCTTTTAGATTTTCAAGGACAACTTTCTTCATAATAATCGATTATCAAGAATTGAGCATTGCACAAGAAACAATGAAGTTGATCAAAAACTCGTTAAGAGGAGGCTCTCGACCAAAGTGTATAGTGCTTCAATATCCTGAAGTGGTAACGTCACTGGACCACAACAAGAAGGAATTTTTTAGAAATGCGTGGAATAATAAATTCATAGACATCACTATCCTTGAAATTGTTGGAAATACATCGAAAGTGCAACAATACAATCCTTTTACGAAGATTTTTTCGACGAGAAGATTCACATCGAAAACATCACTGTTTCCAGACAAATTACGAAACATGAACGGATTTCAGTTAGAAGCAGCATGCGATCATTCGCCTCCCGATATCTACATCCGAAGAAACTCAAGTGGCTATCCAATTAGCATTACCGGCCCTAGCCTACGTCTATTCGAAGCTTTCGCGACGACCATGAACTTTAAACTTCATGTTGTAACCGGATACGGAGAAAAGTGGCCGCTAAATTTCCTACTTGATCGGCTATTCCAGAACAAAATCCAAATCATACCAATCTCCCTAATGCGATCAACAACAAAGAAATTCTGCAGAGATTCTTGTTTAGAACATTTGGCAACTGGATTCGGAAGCCTTAATGGTCTGACGGCAAAAATGCAGAATCATCAGATACATTTTGCTGTATTGAATTTCCTGTATTCACTATGTCCGGTTGCAGTATTTTCTGGAATTCTCTGGCTGCTGATGTACATTTTGAAACGTTACAGTACTGACTGGAATCTTTCTTTCACGGTGCAGGTTGTATTGGGTTTAACAGTTCCTGAACAACCGGGAAATTGGAAGGCCAGAATCATATTTGCCTACATGGTAATTGTGAGTTTCATGTACTCTTCGCAACTTCATGCAATGATTACGAGTGTAAATTTGCAATCGGAATCGGATTCAAAACTGACCACGTTAGCTGAATTGAATGAATCAGATCTTTCATTAATAATGAATCCAGTATTTATCAGTTGGATGGAAAGGGATATCCAAAAGTTGAGAATAGTAAGAAATTCATTGAAGCGATTTTCTTCAACAGAGGAGTGTGCTCATCATGCAATTACAGATAAGAACATCAGTTGTCTTATGACGAAAAGAGCAGCAGATTATTTTCAAATGTATTTCAGGAATCAAGATGGGGATTCCTTGATAAACATTGTGGAAGAACCTTTTGCCATATCACCAGAAGGATTTTACCTAGAGCCAGGATCACCTTATGCAGAACGATTTCATGGCCTTTTACTGAGACTAATGGCATTTGGAGTTTTTGAGAAATTGAATAAAAATGTTGTACCTACCACATCGATTCCAGGGATGGCGAAACAAGCATTAGACCATCTCATGATCGAATACCATCAACTTTTCCCAGTACTTGTAACTATTCTTCTCATTGGACATCTGATCTCGGGCATTGTTTTCATAATCGAAATTATCATTGGGAAGAAGAAGAAATCCTAATTTTGTTTTAAATAGTGGAGATGTCATTATCAACCAGTTGTATCAACTCCGATTGATTACTAATTTGTTAATTGTGAACCATCGCGCATGAAGCGTGTCTTGTACGCTTTCACACCGCTCTATACATTTTTTACCATGAAAACACTTGAGTCTTCGATAATTTTTCATTACCGAATTGCTGCTTTATCCTACGCGCAATTTTATTAGGCCTTATGCCTTCTCTACTCAAAAATTTGATGTTAATGCGTTGTGCGGTTGACACTGGGCTTCGGCCTTAAATTGGTCCTAAGTCGATAGGTTTGCTCATGTTACTGTGCGGAACAAATTTCGGTTTACATTGGACTGAACCTCGTATATATGTATGTCGAGAAAAAAAGAAAATATTGCCGATTTCATTTTAGGAGTTTTTAGCGTTTTTGTGAGTCAATCTCAAAATCATTTGGCACCATTCTCGTATTCTGGAACGAACTGGAAGTGTGTTTATTTTGGGTTTAAGTATAAAATTAAACACAACTTCTCAGAAAGCGGGTTTTTTAATAAGTTGTATCGTACAAATATAATTATGATCGAATTGTACATAAGTGCCTTATACACGTGAGAATAAAAACAGTAGGATTTGTCATTGAAATGTTTTTTTAAGTATATCTAGATAATTACATAGAGTATATCGAATTGGTCATAATAATGCTCAAACACAAAATTGTAAAAAGTAACGTAATGAGTGCCTCGATGGGTGCCTATAATAAACGCAATTTGATAAAAATTCTATCTTCCGTTCATTAGAACCAAAGCCTTTTTAGTTTTGGGTAAGATTGATACCACGTTTAATTAAAAATTCATATTTGATGTTATAGCGTTGACTAGATTTTTATAAATAATTATAATTCATGTTACTTTGTTTTACTCTACATGGTATTACAGCAACATTTCTATTAATTTTATACTTAGAGGGGATTTATTTCACAACTAAGAATAAAATCTATATTTAAAATACTGATATGAGGCTATGTAGAGAAAAAAGATGCTGACACCATAACTTGGTTTCAAACACTTTATCATTTGTTTGTTCAATGTTTTACTTTTATATTGCTATTCAGATTTCAATTTTTGTATTCATTTATATTTTCATTTCATTGAGAATTCATTTGACATTTTGAAATACATACGTTTATTGTTAATCAATCAAACAAAAAAATGTATTTAAATCGAAATCCGAAATTTTTTCTGGAATGTTGGTAATAAGAATTCGAGATTTTGAAATAGCTCACAAGAGGTTCTTGCATATTTTAAAATGTAAAATTCCTTAGTCTCTTTTTTTCTAAAGAGTTTATCAATGATGCGAATAAATGAACAGATTTGAAAATTACATACTGAAGGAGGTATGCTACTTCCTCTTCTGAAAATATTCAGAAAAAAACATAATTCAAATTTACATGGAACTGGAGGCTATCAATTTTTTAGCACTTAGCAACACGTTTTTTGTATTATGTGAGGACCATTTTTCAACATTTAGGAATATCGATATAAAAATGTTTATATTACTTTCTGTAGTTTATGAGTTTTCAGGACCAATGAGCTTCGCAGAATTTCTTCCTTTGCTTAGTAAATTGAGCAGAAAAACACATTATTGTTCAGTAACTATTTTCATATAAAGTAATGTTCCCAATTTAGGTAAAAGCAATTAATATTCGCGTGAAAAGGAAAATGCATACGTGTTTTTTCAAGAATAATATTTGAAAAAAAATTATCGTTGCTTAGTAACTTTACTACAAAAACAAAACGTGGACCTTCAGTTGAAAGTAAGGTAGCATATGTACTATACGTGCAAATTTATTTGGCTTTCGTGACGTCCATGGACTTCAAAATTAATCTTGAAAAAGCATACGGAGAAAAAGATCAGTTGAATTATTATTATCTATTTGATCAAATGTTCCAGAAAACAATCAACTATTACTAATGCAATCATCCTCAAATAAATTATGCAAAGATACTTTTTCAAAACATTTCGTAACTAGATTAAGAAGTGCTAATCTTCTGACAGGAAAAATAGGGAATCATCACATCCATTCAGCTGAATGGAGTTTCCTCTGTTCGCTATGTCCCTTTGCAGTAATTTCTCAATTTCTGTGGCTCCTGATATACATTCTGAAACGGTACAATATTTGTTGAAGTCTTTCTTTCGCGTCGCAAATCGTCCTTGGTTTATCCGTTCCTGAGAATTCGGAAAATTAGAAGACCAGGATCATATTTGCCTATATGGTAATTGTGAGTTTCATGTACTGTTCGCAACTTTAGGCTTATATTTCACCCAGTAGACCTCAGTTGGATAAATAGAGGTATTCAAAATTCAAGCATCGTACGGAATTCATTGTAGCGGTTTTCTTCATCCGAGAAGTATTCTCATCATGCAATTACAGATGGAAACGTCAGATGTCTTATGATGAAAACAGCAGCAAGTTTTTTTTCAATTGCGTTTAAGGAATAAGAATGAAAATTCCTTGATAAACATTACAGAAGAACCATTTGTCATATCAACAGAAGGATTTTACTTGAAACCAGGATCAGCTTATGCAGAGCGATTTCATGAACTTCTACTAACATACTAACATACTAACTAAGACTGATAGGCGTTTGAAGTTTTCAAGAAATGAGATATCGATTTTGTACCAACCACCTCGATTTCAGGGATGGCAAAAGAAGCAATATAACATCTAATGAACGGATAAAATAAACTTTTACCAGCTATTGTAAAAATTCATTTCTTCCAATATCTGATCTGCGGCATCGTTTTTATGATTGAAATTATTGCTGTAAAGATGAAGAAACCCTAATTTTGTGAAAAATAGTGGTTTCTACAAATTCGAGGGTTAATGGACGTGGAATCTGTAAGTGTCGAGCAGAAGGATATATCAAATTGAATACTGAGTTCAGCGGGAGATGGTTCTGTGAAAATTAACAAAGATTTGTTACAAATCCAATCTTATCATATTCTTATCATATTAGTATGTATATGGAGGGAAGAGCGAGGAATAAGGTAAAACGTACCTGTCAATCCTTGAAGTTAAAATCGTCCGGCTTAAAACCCCCGTTCACCTTTAGTATAAAAAAATGTAATATAATATGTAATATTCGCAAGACATTTTCCCCCATACGCAAAACTCGGGCACCATATTGATTCTAACGATTTTACTACATTTGTGAACAAATCTTCCATGATTATTCATTGATATCATATTTTCATATTATTCATTATTATCTTCCATATTTCTTATTTGTCAAATATCCAGTCATATTCATACTAACATGGCGAATGTTGTGGAAACGTTTTCTTCATGTGAGTAAAGTAAGTAGAAGTTAAACCAATATTCTCAATTCCGTAAAAAGGAGTATACAAACCAGTGAAAATTTGTATTAAAGAAGAAACTGTAGTTTGGGAAAATTAAGCCATTTTCATATTATATTTGAAAATCATTCTTAGCTTCACATTTATTTCTTCAAATCCACTCTATTCCTTGTAAAATTTCCGTCGCCCAAATTTCAAATACTTTAGCAATCATGCAGTATATGTATATGTTTCAATCCCTTTTTGGACATGATCAGTTTGAAAAATCAAAAAGCTTCTGACAATCTTCATTGCTTTTTTAAATCGAACAGAAACACACAGTATTTTGCACTTTACATATTGAAAAAAGAAAACAATTTTCGTTTCTTAGTAACTTCACACAAAAACACAGCCTAGACCTGCAGTTGAAAGTAAGGATTTGGAAGTAGAAGACGCGTAGAAATTTCAGAAAGACAAAAGAAGCCTCCAGAATGTTTCCAAATATTATAGCTTCGTTGTTGGTATTTCTGTCAACATTTGACTTTCATCAAGGCGAAAGCAATTTAAATAATTCAGAGTGGTTAAAAGGCTTAACAAAGTATATCAGCCAGGATTTCTCCATGCATCAAACACTTTTAATAATAAACCAAGATCTTTTTAAAAGAGAAACCAAAATCGAGCGGATCCTTCAGAAAATCAAACCAATCAGACCAAGTATTAATTTTCTTTTGCGAAACGCAACGGAAACAGGAGTTCTACGGGATTTGAAACATTTGCCATATTTTAGATTTTCAACGATAACTTTTTTTATAATAATAGTTTATCACGAGTTGAATTTTGCACAACAAACAATACAGTTAATCAAAGACTCCTTATAAGGAGGTGTTCGACCAAAGTTGAATTCCCATATGTGGTAACATTACGTGATCCCAACTATAAGAAATTTTTTGGAAATGCGTGGACTAATCATTTCCTGGACGTTACTATCCTTGAAATTGTTGAAAATACATCCAAAGTGAACATTCACATCAAAAACATCACTGTTCCCAGACAAACTACGAAACATAAACGGATTTCAGTTAGAAGCAGCCTGCGACCATTCGCCTCCCAATATACCCATCCAGCGGAATTCAAGTGGTCATATTAATTTCTAGATATAAGATTGATTTAATAAAAATTCCATCTTCCGTTAATTAAAACCAAAGACTATTTGCGTATGCCTGAGAGTGATCCCACACTTAATCCAAAATTTATATTTGCTTATCAAGCTTTTTAATATTAAAATTATTCTACACTGACTGCTTTAATATAGAGTATACTGTTAATGTTCACAATCCCATCACAGAAAAACAGAAGTGAATTTTTGTTGCGGGTAATTTTCAAGTAGATAAAGTTGAATTTTTTTGCATCGAAACAAAAGAACATTCAATAGTGTTGACATGAGAACCATTTCCAATGCGGTGGTAAATCTTAACATGTGAAGTTAATTTTTGCTGCAGGTAAAGATTACGCTGAACTCGCTGTAAAGATCACATTTGGTTTTTTCTGTGATTTGAAAAAAACGCATAAAAACTTTCAACATATGATCTTCTTAAATGCGAAGGCGATTTAAATCATACAGAGTGGTTAAATGGCTTAACAAAATATATCAGCCAGGATTCCTCCACGCATCAAACACTGTTAATAATTAACCGAAATCTTTTCAAAAAAGAAACCAAAATCCAGAGAATTCTTCAGGAAATCAAACCAATCAGACCAAGTATTCACTTTCTCGTGCGAAACGTAACGGAAACAGGATCCATACGGGATTTGAAACAATTGCCAGCTGTTAGATTATCAAGGACAACTTTTTTCATGATAATCGACTATCAAGACCTCAGAATTACTCAAGAAACAATAAAGTTGATCAAATACTCGTTAAAAGGAGGTTCTCGACCAAAGTATATAGTACATCAATTCCCTGAAATGGTAACATCACTGGGTCTCAACAAGAAGAAATTTTTCAGACATGCGTGGAATAATCAATTCCTCGACGTCACTTTCCTTGAAATTGTTGGAAATGCATGAAAAGTGCAGCAATACAATCCTTTCAAGAAGATTTTTTCGACGAGAGGTTTCACATGAAAAACATCACTATTCCCAGAGAAATACGAAACAAGAACGGATTTCAGTTAGAAGCAGCATGCGATCATGCGCCTCCCGATATTTACATCGAACGAAACAAAAGTGGCTATCCAATTAACATCTCCAGCCCTAGCCTACGTCTTTTTGAAGCTTACGCGACGAACATGAACTTCAAACTTCATTTTGTAACCGGGTACGGAGAAAAATGGCCGTTAAATTACCTATTTGATCGGCTATTCCAGAACAAAATTCAACTCATGTTATTCTCACTAGTGCGATCAACAACAAAGACATTCTGCAAAGAATCTTGTTTAGAACATTTCGCAACTGAATTGGAAAGCCTTAATGGTTTGACAGCAAAAATGCTAAATCAACAGATATATTTTGCTGTATGGCATTTCCTGTATTAACTATGTCCCGTTGCAGTTTTTTCTGGAATTCTGTGGCTGCTTATGTGCATTTTGAAACGATACAGCACTGACTGGAATCTTTCTTTTACGCTGCAGGCTGCATTGGGTTTAACATTTCCTGAACAATCGGAAAATTGGAAGGCCAATATCATATTTTCCTATATGGTAATTGTGAGTTTCATGTACTCTTCGCAACTTCATGCAATGATTACGAGTGTAAACTTGCAATCGAATCGGATTCCAAACTGAGCACCTTAGCTGAATTGAATAAATTAGATCTTTTATTGGAAATAAGTCCAGTATTCCTCAGTTGGATGGAAACAGATATCCATAAGTTGAGAATAGTAAGAAATTCATTAAAGCGATTTTCTTCAGCAGAGGAGTGTGCTTATCATGTAATTGCAGATAGGAACATCAGTTGTCTTATGACGAAGAGAGCAGTAGATTATTTTCAATTGCATTTCAGGAATCAAGATGAGAATTCCTTAATAGAGATTGTGGAAGAAACTTTTGCCATATCACCAGAAGGATTTTACCTAGAACCAGGATCACCTTATGTAGAACGGTTTCATGGCATTTTACTGAGACTCATGGCATTTGGAGTTTTTGAAAAATTGAATCCTGCAATACAAGAAAAAGATTAAGCTCATATTTCAAATCTTAATTTGAAACCATTGCGTTATAAAGAAAAAAAAAAGAAATGCAATTTTACCATTCTAAAAGTTCTAATGATGACGAGATCTCCTTTTTACAATTGTATCCGTATACGAAATGAACTTCAAGAAGCAGTAGTTCCCCTCCAACATGCCAACATGCCGTTTCTATTTGTAGGGTTCCTACATTAAACTTACACTAACATTAACATAAATTATATAATACTGCATAAAGTTCCGGACTCAGAAGGACGAAGCACTTTTTTTTAAATGTCTGGTGTCTTAATAAAACTAAAAACGCTGTCATTCTTTCTAAATAATTCTCAAAGGGTTCCAGAGTAGCATCGTAGATCGTATTGCTACCAGTCATTGCAGAATTATTTTCCGTACTCATTTTGCGACCGATACCACACGACTTTAAGCAACACGCACTCACTTCTTGACTGACTAAATTTTGAAATTTTTAATCAAAATTAGAATTAAACTTATCGACTTGAATCATTTGACACAAATTGGATATGAAATTGTCTCTTTTGGAAATATTTCCCGTCCACAACTTACGAACTTGCACACTACCACGTGGTCACATTGTGACCACGTGGGCGCCAACCATTGAGGGGGGCCTTGGCACCACCAACAAAATCTCAGAAAATCATTGGTGTGAAGTTTTTTTCATCTCATATTGAATAATGAACATTTTTATTGTTCCGCTATTTGTTTTCGTCCTTACTGAAAAGAACGGCATCGAATCCTAATAGGATCTGACGTCGGAACCGTAGTCAGAATCCCTGCTGGATCCTAACAGGATCCCACTAGGAAAATTCCTGAAAGTTCTTAATAAATTCTTCGCAAATTTCCATAATTGAAAAAACAGGCGTAGGATCCGACGTCGTATACTATTAGGATCCGGCTCCGTATACTAATAGGATCTGGCCTCGGAACCATAGTCGGAACCCGCGCCGGATTCGGCGTCGGAAACGAGGCCGGAACCTTTGTCGGAATTTGAAGCCGGATCCGACACCGGATCCTAATAGGATCCCACTAGGAAATTTTTAAAAAGTTTTTGATAAACTTTCGCAGATTATCATGATTACATTTGTCGTCCGATTTTTGTTGAAATAAATAAAGACAAAGAGTGTGACACACGTGAGTGTTTTCTTGGATTTCATCAAGGCACTGGTCTAACAGGAGATTGCCTCGCGCATATTTTATTAAATAAATTAGAGAAATATGGCTTCAGCGTTTAGGATTTTTGGATTACAAGCTACGACAACGGTACTAACATGAAAGATAAACACAAAGGTTTTCAGAATAGAATACTCGACGTTAACCCTATAGAGCTTTTTATGTTCCTTGTTCTCCTCATAGTTTAAATCTTGCTGTAAATGATTCTGCAAAATGCATTGTTAAACCTGTTGACTTTTTCGGAATTATGCAACAGTTATATAATTTTCGTTCGGCGTCAACTGAAAGATGGCAAATTTTTTGTAAGTATCTATCGAGATTTACAGTAAAACCGCTATCCCATAAATGTTGGTCAAGTCAAATAAATGGCAACTCAGGAAGACCACTCAGTGCTTAGCTAATATATTTGGCATAAAATCTTATCTAATGTCAACGTGGTTAGTCTGATGCGACAAAAGTCGAATCTTGATGTAGCAAAACATAACTTAATAATTAATGTGTTATGCATTATTTGTTTATTTTCTATTTATCATAATAATTATTATTAATCTTCATTATCGTAAATACAAGGAATATTATGATTATTAATTATTGTGATTTTTATAATTTATTATAAATGTTAGAAACTATGCAAGTACGTAGAGGCAAACGATGACAACTGACTGACTGACGAAGACAACTGACTGGTGCTACGCGGTTTATGGAAGGCCCCCAAGCACGAGAACTTATGAATAACACTACAACAATATTTAAGCATAGTTAAAAAATTGATTAGTATTCCTCGCCCTGGGAGGCGAGAAAAAAAGCATTAATCGATTTAGTATTCAAGTAAAATAAACCATTGAATTGAGAGTATTAGCCTCTGAACTTTCAGGTGGACATTGGATATCATTTTTAGCGTTGTGTTTACGATTAAAATTGTCCACGTGAAAATAAAGAAAACAGTAGTTTGCAAAAACCATTGGAGTCCTTGGTGGTAATTGGGATACACTTTTTCATATTTCAAGAATTAAAGAATCAAACATGCTTATAGGACACTGGATTTTTACCAATTTCAATTTTCATTATTTTAACACTTTCAGTATGAATTATAACTGTCGAAACAATATTTTTTGGAATTCTTGTGCTTATGACTGCAAAAGCAGAATTTAGAAGCCCGATATAAATATTTTACATGTACTTATTGTACATTATCAGTTTGCAAAATCAATAAGCTTCAAATAACTTTCTCCGTTGGTTTATATATTGAGCAGAAAAACACATTATTGTACCTTAAGTACTTGTAGAAAAAACTATTGTTTCCATTCTTGATAAAATCAATTGATAATCGTGAAAAGGATAATGCATACCTATCCTTAAAACCAATTTGCGTTGCTCAGTAACACCACTGCAAAAACAGAACATAGCCCTGCAGTTGTGAGTGAGGTGTACAAAGTAGAAGACGTGAATTTGGTGTTAATATTGAGAAAATTAAAAAAAAAACTGAGGAGCTTCTACAATGTTTCGAAATATTATAACTTGGTTTTTGGTATTTTTTTCAACATTTGACATTCTTCAATGTGGAATGAATTTAAATAATTCAGAGTGGTTAGAAGGATTTAAAAAGTATATCACTCTGGATTCTGACACTCATCAAAGACTTTTAATAATTAACCAAGATCTTTTCAACAAAGAAACCAGAGTCGAGCGAATTCTTCAGGAAATCAAACCAATCAGGCCCAGTATTCACTTTCTTGTACGAAACGTAACGGAAACAGGAGCCATACGAGATTTAAAACAATTGTCAGCTTTTAGATTTTCAAGGACAACTTTCTTTATAATAATCGATTATCAAGAATTGACCATTGCACAAGAAACAATCAAGTTGATCAAAGACTCGTTACAAGGAGGTGTTCGACCAAAGTGTATAGTACTTCAATTCCCGGAAGTCGTGACATCACTTGATCCCAATGAGAAAATTTTTTTCAGAAGTGCGTGGAATAATCAATTCCTAGACGTCACCATACTGAAAATTGTTGGAAATACAGCAAAAGTGCACCACTACAGTCCTTTTACGAATATTTTTTCGACAAGAGAATTCACATCAAAAACACCACTGTTCCCAGACAAACTACGAAACATGAACGGATTTCAATTAGATGCAGTATGCTCTCATTCACCTCCAAATATCTTCATGCAACGGAACTCAAGTGGCTATCCAGTTGATATTGCCGGCCCTAGTCTGCGTCTATTTAAAGCTTTCGCGACGTACATGAATTTCAAAATTCATCTTGAAACAGGATACGGAAAAGAAAAGCCGCTAAATTATCTATTTGATCGGCTGTTCCAGAATAAAATACAATTTTCACTAATACGAACAACCACGACTAATTTCTGCAGAGATTCTTGTTCATCAATTTTGGTAACTAGCTTAGGAAGTTATAATGCTCTTACAGCAAAAACACAGAATCATCAGATACATTTAGCTGAATGGAGTTTCCTCTCTTCACTATGCCCCATTGCAGTATTTTCTGGAATGCTCTGGCTGCTGATGTGCATTTTGAAAAAGTACAGCATTGATTGGAATCTTTCTTTCACAACGCAAGTTGTCCTTGGCTTATCCGTTCCGGAGCAACCAAAAAATTGGAATGCCAGAATCATATTTGCCTATATAGTAATTGTGAGTTTCACGTACTCTTCGCAACTTCATGCAATGCTTACGAGCGTAAACTTGCAATCGAAATCTGATTTGGAACTGAACACTTTCGCTGAATTGAATAAATCAGATCTCTCATTGATAACAGATCCATTGGTCATCTCTTGGATGGAGAAGGATATCCAAGAGTTAAGCATGGTAAAAAATTCACTAAAGCGGTTTGCTTCGTCAGAGGAGTGTGCTCATCATGCAATTGCCGATAGAAATGTCAGCTGTCTCATGACGAAAACAGCAGCAGATTTTTATCAAATGTATATTAGGAGCGAAAATGGGGATTCCCTGATAAACGTCGTGGAAGAACCTTTCATCATATCAACAGAAGGATTTTACCTAGAGCCAGGATCACCCTATGTAGAGCGATTTTATAGCCTTCTACTGAGACTCATAGCATTTGGAGTTTTTGATAAATTAAATAACAATTTTGTACCTAGCCCATCGAATTCAAGGGTTGAAAAAGAAGCATTAGATCATCTAATGATCGGACACCATCAACTTTTACCGGTGCTTGTAACTATTCTTCTCGTCGGGTATCTGATTTCTGGCATCGTTTTTATCATTGAAATTGTTGCTGCGAAGGTGAAGAAATCCTAATTTTGTCATAACTAATGAAGAGGTCATTGTGAAAAAGTTGTATCGCCTCGGATTAATTACTCAGTTTTTAAATGTCATACAATGAATGTAATTGAGTATTCAATTCAGTTCTATTTTTTATTTTCAAGATGTTTGAAATTCTATTGCTTGAGTTTCAAATTCTTACCTGTCTAGTAACGACCTATATTTTGCAGCCTTGTGGTTGTAAATTTATTACTAGTACAAAAGACAATTTTATGAAAATACTATGTAGCATACATCAAAACCAAAGCCTTCTTATGTTTGTGTAAGAATTATAGCACATTTGATTATTATTTAATATTTCATTTTATAGTATTAACCAGGTTTTTATGAATAATTAATTATACTTGATGTTAATTTCTTTTTACTCGACATGGTATCATATGATTATTTTAAATACTGACTTTATTGTGAGAGCATTTATTTCACAAATAAGACTACAATCAACATTCAAAACGCTGATATAAGACCAGGACCATGTAGGAAGAAAAAGAAACTAACATCAAAACTTAATTTTTGAACTTCTGCTCACATGTTAGTTTAATATTTTACTTTTATATTGGAATTCAGGTTTTAGATTTGGTATTAAATCTTATATTTTATTTCACAGAGAATTCGATTAAGATTTTAAAACACATACGTTTGCTGTTAATTTTAAAACCAAAAATATGTTATCAAATTGAAATCCAAATTTTTTTCTAATTTTGGTAATAGTAATTCCAGATTTTTGAATAGCTTCCAAGAGGCTCTAGTATATTTTGAAATACACAAAATGCTTACTCTCTTCTCATATAAAAAGTTGACAAATGATGCAAACAAGTGAACAGCTGGTAATAGTTCGTACAGACTAAGGTATACAACTTTTCCTTCTGAGAAAAATTTGTAAAAAAAAACCTATTTAAATTGTCAGGCTTTTAATTTGTTATGCCATCTATGCAGAATATTCCATGTAAGAGTGATTATCTGAAAAAATAAATAAAGAAGTTTGCAAGGTCATAATATTTTTATTAATAATTCCGACTTCGTATACTATATAGAAAAATACGTAGGAAACTACGTCGGAAAGTACGTCAGAAACGCGTAGTAAATTACGTCGGAAACGACGTAGGTTCCAACGTCGTAAACTATGCCGGAAATTGGGACAGGAAACGGCGTAGTATAAGCATCGTTTGCGACTGATTTTAGTAAAAGATCTTGTCCTGTCCAGGAAATTGCAACCAACAATATATATTGGTAAATATAGATTATTTCTTACAATAAAAATTTCCACTAAAATTTAAATCATTATTTGAAAACAAAAGCGACGAATTATGGATTCACTCATGGGAGGGATGATTACGTACTTTCGTGATGACTTAAGACTCATATAGGATTTATTTTTATATATGAATAATGCTTATGATTTACTAGTTATCTTGGACAATTCCTCAATTTGAATCTAATTTTGAAGTAGATTTTTTAAAATTAAATTGGATTCTCCTTCCCTTTTTTCTTTTTGAGACAGAGATACCAAAACTTCGTTCGCACAACGAGGTCTTTATTGTTAAATAAAGAGCAAGGTAGTTTCGAATTCCATTCTGCCTCTATTCTTTTTGAAAAAATCAAACTAAAAAAACGCCCATTAAAATTTCAGTAGCTAGTGCAATCATGCACAACGAGGTCTTTATCGTGAAATAAAGTGCAAGGTTGTTACAATAAATGTTGCACACACTACATTATCATTTCTTAAATATCCCACACTTAATGCAAACATGCACAACGAGGTTTTCACAAAAACATGGAGTGAAAAGTCGTTACAATCATGTAAGAACTAATTTATTTAGAAAAAAAGATAAATTCCCATAAACTCACTTCGACTATGCAAATTCTAAATGAATGAGGGTAGTATCAAGGCAGAGTGAAAAATTAGATGTTCATTAAAAGTTTTAATGAATCCTGAAATTGTAAGCTAAAATTGTGAGCAACGTTTGTTGTTTAGTAACTTAACAACAACAGAACAACATAGAACTGCATTTAAAAGAAAGGTTTCGGAAGTTGTAGACGTTTAATATTCAAAAAAGACGATATTGGCTTCGAGAATGTTTCCGAATATTATACCTTCTTTGATGGTATTTCTTTCAACCCTTCACTTTCTTCAATGCGAAAGCGATTTAAATAAATCAGAAAGGTTAAAGGGTTAATCAAAGCATATTATTCAGGATTCCTTCATGCATCAAACAGTGTTGAAAATTAACCAAGATATTTTCAAACAAGAAACCAAAATCGAGAGAATTCATCAGGAAATCAAACCAGTCAGGGCAGGTATTCACTTTCTTGTGCGAAACTTAAGGGAAACGGAAGCAATACTTTTAGATTTCTCAGGAAAACTTTCTTTATAATCATTGATTATCCAGATTTAAGCATTGCACAAAAAACCCACTATCCTTGGAATTGTTGGGTATACATCAAGAGTGCAGCAATACAATCCTTTCACGAAGAATTTTTTGATCGGAAGATTCACATCAAAAACATTACTGTTCCCAGACAAACTACGAAACATGAACGGATTTCAGTTAAAAGCAGCATGTGATCATTTTCCTCCCGATATCTACATCCAACGGAACTCAAGTAGTTATCTAATTACCACATTCGGCGCTACTTTACGTCCAGTTGAAGCTTTCGCCATGTCCATGAACTCAAAAATTCATCTTGGAATAGGTTACAGAAGGTTACAGATAAGAAAGCCGATAAGTTATCTATTTGATAGATAGATTAGGAAACACTAATGCTCTGACAGAAAAAATGCAGAATCACCAGAAAAAATGGACTGTTTGGAGTTTCCTGTATTCACTATATCTTTTTGCAGTATTTTTTGGAATTCTCTGGCCGCTGATGTACGTTTTGAAACCTTACAGTAATGACTGGAATCTTTCTTTCATGATGCAGGTTGTCCTTGATTTATCCGTTCATAAGCAACCGGAAAATTGGAAGGCCAAGATCATATTTGCCTATGGCATGCTTACGAGTGTAGACTTGCGATCGGAATCGAATTCAGAACTGACCACCTAAGTTAAATTGAATAAATTCATTCTTTTATTGACATTGGATCAAGTAGTCATTAGTTGGATGGAGAGGGATGTCCAAAAATTGAGCATAGAAAGAAATTCATTGAAGCGGTTTTCTTCAGCAGAGAAGTGTGCTCATCATGCAATTGCAGATAGAAATTTCAGCTGTTTTATGACAAAGAAAAAGCAGCAGATTTGTTGCAATTGCGTTTTAGAGATAAAGATCGGAATTCCTTGATAGATATTGTGAAGGAACATTTGATCATATCAGCAGAAGGATTTCATCTATAACCATGATCACCTTATGTAGAACGATTTCATGGTCTTCTTTTGCAACTCATGGCATTTAGAGTGTTTGAGAAATTGTATAACAGTTTTGTACCAACCACAGCGGTTTTAGGGATGGAAAAAGAAGCATTAGAAAATCTAATGATAGGATACAATCAACTTTTGCCAGTGCTTGTAACTATTCTTCTCGTTGGATATTTGATTTCTGCCATTATTATTTATCGGAAAGTTGTTTCAACTCTGATTTATTGTTGGATTGAAAAATATAATTAAATAACTGAAATAAAATATTTTGCAATCGTATAGTGGAAAATTCATTCAAAATTTCGCATATTTCAGAATATAGTTATAGGAAAATTGTATAAAATAAAACCTTTCAAACGTAAATCAATAATTTCTCAATGAGTCAAATTGTACAAATATAATAATGATCGAAGCGTCAATATGTACTTTTTATACGTGAGGATAAAAAAGTCGGTTTTCATTAAAATGTTTTTTTAAGTATATTCAGATAATGTCATAGAGTGTATCAAATTGGTCATAATAGTTAGTAGATATAAAATTGTGAACTGTAATGTAATGGGTACGCCTGTATGCGTTTTCGTAACTGTAATCCCACATTTAATTCAAAATGCACAGTTCATGATTTAATTCTGAACATTTGCTCATTTATTTGTTTATGTTTTGAATTTTATCTTAGTATTCAGATTTTAGGTTTCGTATTCATTATTATTTTATATTTTATGCAGAATTTGATTGCCATTTCAAAACACGTAAGTTCGCTGCTAATTATAACAAAAAAAAAATGATTTATTGAATTGGAATCTTAATTTTGTCTCGAATTTTGGTAATAATAATTCGAAATTTTGCAATACCTTACAAGAGGCTCTTGTATATTTTGAAATAAAAGAATCGTACAATCTTTTCTTTTAGATAGTTTACAAACGGTACAAACAAATCAACACCTGTTAATAGTTCCCACTAGAAAAGGTATACAATTTTTCCTTTTGAAAGAATTAAAAAAGAACCTATATAAATTGACAGGCTTTTAATTTGTTATGATATCTATGAAAAATATTCCGTGTAATAGTAAGTATATAAAAAATAAATTGAGATGATTGCTAGGTCATAATCACAAGTTCAAGATGAGCTTGTGTAAATGTCCACACTTCGATCCGCTTGCAAAATTGGTCTATTAGATGAAAAACTTTTGGCCTTGAACTTCAAGAAAATCGACATGCAAGCGCTGCTAGGTCAGATTTGACCTTGACATAGAAGCTGATACTCTTATTGAATTATTATTTTAAACAAAGTGCCTTTCTCTGCATTGTTGAACTGCCTTGATAATATACTCCTCTATACCTTTTCACCAACTACGGTTACCACCAAATACGGTTCTATTATTTATTTTGTGAATACACGCAGAAAAATAGAAGGTTAGTCTGGCCATCTAGATGATTAGACTTAGTATATTTGATGGTCAACTATAGGAGAACCTTCTAGATGGTTGGAGCGACTATCTAGAAGGTTAAAACAAGTGGTTCAAATCGATCATCTCAGAGAGTCGACTTGATCATCTCGGACCGTCGACTCAACCATCACAGAGAACCGAACTGTTAACCACAGAGGACCGAAATGATCATTACAGAGGGCCGATTTGATATATATATAATTTGATATACACAAACAATGCACAATTGCACATTGATAATATATTGTTTGGGGCACGATAAGCTAAAAACACGGTGTCACTGCACTGAATTGTAAGATTCCAAATACTGGAGTAAATTCAGAAGTCGACATCACACATCTCATCACTTTCTGCATCATCAATGCATGATGAAATTTTTAGCGCGTTTTCAGTTAGAAACGACACGGTGACAACAAACTGATAGCTGAGCGTCGAGTAACGCCTTTGTCCTTAATCCCTTGGAAGCATCAAATTTGACGTTGAAAATTCAAAAGAAAAAAACTGAATCTACTTTCCACTATGTTCTCTCTTATGCACTTCACTCTGCACGCGTATTCTCAATATCGGAAAGCAGTTTAACTTATTAAAAATATGTTCAAATTCCATAAACAGAAAATATGACGCTGAACGGCTCAAAGACATTTGCTCACTCCGAAAATGGTCTCGGCCTTTTAATTTCCACGCTCATAATTAACACGCAAATATTGGCACTCAGCAACGGGTCATCTGCTCCTTCGTGGATGATCGAAATGAGTGAAAAAAAGATTATCGTATTGACAATCCCAGAAGGATACCTTGATTGTCCTGATAGTGAGTCTGATCTTCATATAACAGTCAGACTGGCCATAAAATGAGAGTCTCTCTGACTATGTCGAAAGAATTATGGAAGGTTCTTTTCACCATCCAGAAGAACGGACTGACTAAATTTTGACTCTCTAACTTAGACCATCCATTTTTCTCTGTGTATCACTCTTTCCTAACTTTAATCTGCTATCGAAAATATTAGTGTTTTCAACTGTAAATGGCAATTATTACGTTTTTATCGTTGTGGCAATTAATACTATTTTCTCGACTATCTCTTAGATTGCAATCGAACTCTTGGAAAAATAAATATTATTCAATAGCAGAATGCAGGAACCCAATACAAATATTTTTTAAGTACTTTCTTTATCTTATCAGTTTGCAACAAGCTTCAAATAATGTTCTCCGTTGGTTATTAAATTGAGCAGAATAACCCATTATTGTACCTTAACTATTTTTAGAAAAAATTATGGCTCCTATTCTTGGTAAAAGCAATCGATAATCGTAAAAAAAAAATGCATACTTGTCTTTTAAAGCCATTTTTCGTTGCTTAGAAACATCACTACAAAAATAGAACAGAGCCCTTCAGTTGTAAGTAAGATGTCTGAAGTAGTAGACATACATTTGCCGTTGATATTAGGATCCTATTTCTGGTTCCTTAAAGGAACAAAGTGATATGGCCACCGCAATTTGACAGGTCAATCGTGAAGTTGCAAACTCTCAAGTTCACGGTTATTTCTCAAAGTTTTCTTTATATAAAATGACCGCGCAAAAATTTAACTAATCAAATTAAGTACTCAAATGTGAAGAACCGAAAGTCCAAAAGTAAAGAAATTCAAAAATATCCGCTGACTCTTTTTAATCTCGTGTGTGATACCGGGGGCGTGTCGTTATGTTTCCGAACTCAAAGTTCTATTTCTCACAAGTTCAATCATTGATTTTTATTTTGAAAGGTTTATAAGAACTTTATTTGTGACATTTTTGGACCGTTTTTTATTAATAAACAAACTGTTTACATCAACTGTTTGACTTCTTGTGCTTATAGCTTTAAAAAAAACTTGGATAGAATATTGATCGCATGTTTTGATAAATCGCTAGTTTATTCTTTTAAATAATTACAGAACCTAATAATTCTTACTAATTTTGTTGACATTTCGGGATTTATTAGACAATACAGGAAAAAAATTAGGAAAAAGTGTTTGGTATTATATGAGCACCATTTTCTAAAGCTTAGGAAACCGATATAAATATATTTCATGTACTTATTGCACATTATCAGTTTGCAAAATCAACAAGCTTCAAATAATTTTCCTCCGTTGATTCTTAGATTGTGCAGGAAAACACATTATTGTAACTAAACTATTTTTAGAAACAATTACTGTTCCTATTCTTTGTGAAAGCAATCAATAGCCGTGAAAAGGAAAATGCATACCTGTTTTTTCAGAACCAATGTTTAAAAAACCAATTTTTGTTGCTTAGTAACATCGCCACAAAAACATAACGTGGCCCTTCAGTTGTGTATAAGGTGCCGGATGTAGTAGACGTGCAAATGCATTTGGCGTTATTATTACTATGACTTGAAAAGACGAGAGTAGCTTCTAGAATGTTTCCAAATTTTAAAGCTTCGTTTTTGGTATTTCTTTCAACTTTTCACTTTCTTCAAAGCGAAAGGGATTTACTTATATCAGAATGGTTGAAAGGCTTAAAAAAATATATCTGCCAGGATCCTTACACGCATCAAACTCTTTTGATCATTAACCAAGATCTTTTCAAAGAAGAAATCAAAATCGAGCAAATCCTTCGAGAAATCAAACAAATCAGACCAAGTATTCATTTTCTTTTGCGAAACTTAACGGAAACAGCAGCCCTGAGGGATTTGCAGAATTTGCCAGATTTAAAATTTGCAAGGACAACTTTCTTCATAATAATAGATTATCATGGGTTAACAATTGCACGAAAGGCAATGAAATTGATCAGAAACTCCTTACAAGGCGGTGTTCGGCCAAAGTGTATAGTACTTCAATTCACTGAAGTGGAAACATCACTTGAACCCAACGATAAGAAATTTTTTATAAATGCGTGGAATCATCAATTCCTGGATATCACTATCCTTGAAATTTTTGGTAACGTATCAGAAGTGCAGCACTACAATCCTTTTAAGAAAATTTTTTCGAAAAGACGATTCACATCAAAAACATCACTGTTCCCAGACAAACTGCAAAACCTGAATGGATTTCAATTAGAAGCAGCATGCGATCATTCGCCTCCCAATATCTTCATCCGAAGGAACTCAAGTGGCTATCCAATAAATATTGCCGGCCCTAGCTTACGTCTATTTCAAACTTTCGCGACGTCCATGAACTTCAAAATTCATCTTAAAACAGGATACGGAGCATCAAAGCCTGAGAATTATCTATTTGATCGGCTGTTCCAGAACAAGATCCATTTCTCATTAATGCGAACATCCACAAATAAATTCTGCAGAGGTTCTTGTTTAGAAATTTTAGTAACTAGATTAGGAAGTTATAATGCCCTAACAGCCGAAATGCAGAATCATCAGATACATTTAGCTGAATGGAGTTTCCTCCGTTCACTATGCATCATTGCAGTATTTTCTGGAATTCTCTGGCTGTTGATGTACATTTTGAATCGTTACAGCACTCATTGGAATCTTTCTTTCACGACGCAAGTTGTTCTTGGTTTATCGGTTCCTGAGCAACCGGAACATTGGAAGGCCAGAATCATATTTGCCTATATGGTAATTGCGAGTTTTATGTACTCATCCCATCTTCATGGAATGCTTACGAGCGTAAACTTGCAATCGAAATCTGATTCAAAAATGAACACCTTAGCTGAATTGAATAAATCAGATCTCTCCCTGATAATGGATCCATTGGTCATCTTTTGGATGGAGAAGGATATCCAAGAGTTGAGCATGGTAACAAATGCATTGAAGCGATTTTCTTCAACAGAGGAGTGTGCTCATAATGCCATTACAAATAGGAATGTCAGCTGTCTCATGACGAAAACAGCAGCAGAGTTTTTTCAAATGTATATCAGGAACAAAAATGGGGACTCCCTGATAAACATCGTGGAAGAACCTTTTATCATATCAACAGAAGGATTTTACCTAGAGCCAGGATCACCTTATGTAGAGCGATTTTATAGACTTCTCCTGAGACTCATGGCGTCTGGAGTTTTTGATAAATTGAATAACAATTTTGTTCCTAGCACATCGATTTCAGGGGTAGCGAAAGAAGCATTAGAACATCTAATGATCGGATACAATCAACTTTTGCCGGTGCTTGTCACTATTCTTCTCGGCGGATATTTGATTTCTGCTATCGTTTTTATTATTGAGATTGTCGTTGTGAAGATGAAGAAATATTAATTTTGTGTTAAGTAACGAAGAAGTCATTATCGGAAAGTTGTATCAACTCTGATTGATTGTTAGATTGTTAAATTCAGTTAAATAAATAAAATTCAAAAAATATTTAATTAATTTCTATTTTCCATTTTTTTCAATATTTTGGAAATTCTATTGCTTGAGATGTTATATTTTCATGACTCGCGTTGAAAGTTTGTTTTAAAGATATTTTTTAACGTCTAGATACAGCCTATAGTTTGAGTTCATTGAATATTCCGAAGTTTTGATTGAAACAGAAGAACTGATGCACGTTTCAGCGTTCACAATTTTTTATAACATAATCACAGGAAAAATGTATATAATAGAATTTTTGAATATATTGTATTGATTTCTTAATAAGTAATCCAGACATTGTCATAGAGTGAAGCAAATTTGTTTTTTTAATTTCTAGATATAAAATTGTGAAATGTAACATAATGGTTGCCTATAATAAACGCAGTTGTATGAAAATTCTATCTTCCATTCATCCAAATCAAAGCATTTTTGTGTTTGTATAAGAAATTTCCCATATTTAATGTTAAGTTTATATTTCATTTTATAGGCTCAACCGCAGATTTTTGTAAATAATTATAATTGATCTTAATTTCTTTTCACTCTACATGGTATTATATCATTATTTCAAATATTGACCTTATTCAGAGAGAAGATTTATTTTAAAATTCATACTTGAATCAATATTTGAAACACTGATATAAGACCATAGCCATGTTGAGAAAAAAGAAACTTACATCCTACATTTTGAAATACATACGTTTGCTGTTGAGTATAAAACAAAAACAAAATGTTATTAAATTCAAATCTAAAACTTTTGCTCGAATTTGAGTAAACATAATTCGAGATATTGAAATAGCGCAGAAGAGGCTCTAGTACTTTTAAGTATTTCAAAAATGATGCAATCAACTCAACAGCTACCGACAGATAATATCAAGGAAGGTATATAACTTTTTCTTGTACATTTTTTTAAAACAATCTACTTGAATTGACACATTTTTAATTTGTTGAGCCATCTATAAAGAATATTCCGTGTAAGAGTACGCGTCTGAAAATAAATTGTTCGGTCTCGAGACTAAACAATTCGAGATCTTCAGATGAAGCAAATGATGTGATGAAACAGATTATGAAAATTCCCAATTTAAATGGGAACTTTAGAAAATCACTATATTGAAGTATTTTTTCTTTTATTGCAAATTCCTACGGACAGTAGTAGTTTTCCTAACCTATTTTTGAACTGATTTTATTTAGACTGTTAATTATTGCAAGTAGGGTTTCATTGTTCATTGTGGTGAAAATCACTTATTTCTAACTTTAATTTCTTTTGAAAATGATAGTCTTTCATAATCCAAATGACAATTCTTAATTTTGAATTATACTCATAATTGATATAGAAAAAGTATTTCTTTGTATCGCTGTAACAATCATTACTATTTTTTCTACTATATCCTAGCTAGCCAAAAAAATCTTGCAAAAATAAATATTATAATAGCAAATTTTGCAAACAATTATTGCTCCGTGTATGGAAGTTTTCCTTACGAAAAAATTGAAACACAAACTGACTTGAATTGACATGCATTTAAAGGTTTGTGATTTGTTAGCTCATAGCAAAATGTTTTTTTGCCTTATTCGAGCACCATTTTTGAAAATTTAGAAAGCCTGACATAAGTATCTTCCATTAACCTTATGTACATTATGAGATTGCAAAACATACAAGCTTAGAATAACTTTCACCGATGATCAGTAATTTGAGCAGGAAAACACGTTATTGTACCTGAACTATTAAAGAAAAAATTAATTTTCCTAGTAACAGTGAAAGCAATCAATAATCGTAAAAAGAAAAATACATACGTGTCTTCTCAATTATAATAATTAACAATCAATTTTTGTTGCTTAGTAACTTCACTACAAAAACAGAACATGACCCTTCAGTTGTAAGTAAGGTATCAAATGCAGTAGACGTGTAAATGCCTTTGATGTTAATATTGTGAAAAGTCAAAAAGACGAAAGCAGTTTCAAAAATGCTACATAATATATTTGTATCCTTCTTAATATTTGTTTCTACATTTCATTGTTCTCAATGCGAAAGCAATTTAAATAATTTACAGTGGTTAAAGGGCGTAACAAAGTATATCAGCCAGGATTCCTCCACGCATCAAACACTGCTAATAATCAACCAAGATATTTTCAAAAAAGAAACCAAAATTGAGAGAATTCTTCAGGAAATCAAACCAATCAGACCAAGTATTCACTTTCTTGCGCGTAACGTAGCAGAAGTAGAAAAAATACGAGACTTAAAGCAATTTCCAGCTTTTAGATTTCCGAGAACAACTTTCTTTATAATAATCGATTATCAAGATTTAAACATTGCACAAGAAACAATTAGGTTGATCAAAGCTTTGTTAATAGGACGTTTCCGACCAAAGTGTTTAGTTCTTCAATTTCCTGAAGTAATGTCGCTTGATCCCAACGAGAAGAAATTTCTTATTAATGCGTGGAATAATCAATTCCTGGACGTGAGTATCCTGGAAGTTGGTGGAAACACCTCAGAAGTGCAGCTTTACAATCCATTTACGAATTCTTTTTCGACAAAAAGATTCGCATCGAAAACATCACTGTTCCCAGACAAACTAAGAAACATGAACGGATTTCAGTTAAGAGCAGCATGCGATCATTTTCCTCCCGATATCTACATCCAACGGAACTCAAGTGGTTATCCAATTAGCATTGTCGGCCCTATCGTACGTCTTTTTGAAGCTTTCGCAACGTACATGAACTTCAAACTTCATCTTGAAACAGTATACGGAGAAAAAACGACATCAAATTATATACTTGATCGGCTGTTCGAGAACAAAATCCAACTGTCGCTATTGTCATCACCAACCAATAAATTCTGCAGAGATTCTTGTTTAGAATATTTTGTATTGAGATTAGGAAGTGTTAATGCTGTGACGGCAAAAATGCAGAATCATCAGATACATTTCACTGTATGGAGTTTCCTGTATTCACTATGTTCCGTTGCAGTATTTTCTGGAATTCTCTGGTTGCTGATCTACATCTTGAAACGGTACAGCAATGACTGGAATATTTCATTTACGGTGCAGGTTGTATTGGGTTTAACAGTTCCTGAACAACCGCAAAAGTGGAAGGCCAGGATCATATTTGCCTATATGGTAATTGTGAGTTTCATGTACTCTTCGCAACTTCATGCACTGCTTACGAGTGTAAACTTGAAATCGGAATCAGATTCACAAATAACCACCTTAGCTGAATTGGATAAATCAGATCTTTTATTGATATTGCATCCAATAGTCATCAATTGGATGGAGAGGGATGTCCAAAAATTGAGCATAGTAAGAAATTCACTGCAGCGGTTTTCTTCAGGAGAGGAGTGTGCTCAACATGCAATTATAGATAGGAATATTAGTTGTGTTTTGCCGAAAACAGCAGCGAGTTTCTTTCAGTTGTTTTTTAGAGATGATGATGGGAATTCCTTAATAAACATTGTGAAAGAACCGTTTGTCGTAGCACCAGAAGGATTTTACCTAGAACCAGGATCACCTTATGCAGAGCGATTTCATGGCCTTCTACTGAGACTCATGGCGTTTGGAGTATTTGAGAAATGGAATAACAATTTCGTACCGAACACATCGATTGCAGGGATAGGAAAAGGAGCATTAGACGATCTAGTGATCGGAGGGAATCTACTTTCATCAGTTCTGGTAACAATTCTTCTCGTTGGATATCTGATTTCCGGCGTCATTTTTATGATTGAAATTATCGCTGCGAAAATAATAAAATCATAATTTGGTGGAAACTTGTGGTTCCTGCAAAATCGAAAGTTAATGAATGTGGAACCTTCATGAATCGAGTAAAAGGATACACAAGTAGAACATTCAAGAATCAATGCAATTGGATTAACTCTCATCGAGATGTGACTAGTTGGTGGAGAAAGAGGTATTATTTCCCAGATGTCTCTTAATCCAGATTTAAATCAAGTGTTTAGTGTTAATAATTCAGAAAATTCTGGATTAATACTTTGGCTATTGGTACCATATTTATATCTTCAACATGTGGCCATACTGATTTGTCAACTGATTTATGTGCAGATCGCGTTGAAAATATTGGGAAAACAGACTCTCATATCAATCAATTCTTAGGTATTTGTTCAGAGAAAAACGTATAAGCTCATTGGTAGTTGATATAGCAGTTGAAATAATTTTCGGTTGGTATTCAAAGATTTTAAAACTGTACAAAGTCTTTTGGTGATTGCACAACACTTTTAAAATTGTATTGTATAGTCCACAATCATTTTTAAACGATTCTGAAAATCGTTACTGAAGAAAATAGAATTCAAATTGTTGAAAACCCAATTGATGGATATCAATTATTTCAAAGATGAACCTAATAGAATCTACGATCTTAGTAATATACAAAGTTTAGCATTAATTCTTATGATGAGTAGAAAAACGAAGAAAAAAAATGATTAATTGTATTTTGAATTTTAAAGTTTTCCCAAAACGTTGTCCAAACCCATTTCATGATATTATTGAACAAAATTATATATTATAAATGGCAGATTTTACCCTCTTGTAGAGTTAAGATGTAAATAAGTAGAAACGTGTTGATTACTGGTCAGCACTGACCAATAATCAACACTTTTCTACTTATTTACATCATTAACTCTATATTTGGACATATGTACGTGAAATTTTTGGATTGATGTATCGATTTATAAGTGTGAAAATTGACAATTCCTCCGTTATTGTTGCTCTATATATTATAATAAAGGTTTTTTTATAATAGTTGTGTTTATTCCTTGGTGGTACTAGAATTGAAAAATTAACATTTTTTCAACATTTTTGGTATGAGTCATAACTCACAAAATAATTGATAATATTTTTCAGACCTCTTATGCTTATCCTTCAAAATTAAACTTGCATAGAATATTGATTACAAATTTGAATAAATCGCCAGTTTATTTTTGTAAACGGCTTCCGAAGCTTTTTGAATATTAACTAATTTTTACTAATTTTATCGCTAGTTCATAATTTATTAGACCATTAAGAAAAAAGTGACACAAATTGTTTTGTTTGCAATGTGTGAGCAACATTTTCTGAAATTGAATACTCAGAGTTAAGTGGATTTTTTGCTTGCATTCGTTAATAATGAAGCTGGTTTAAAATAAAGAAAAAAGAGTAAAAGTGCTATTTTCTATAATAAACCTACCTTTTCGTATTGATTTTTTTGCTCTTTCATTTTACAGTGTTTTCCTTTTGAAACTGCCAACCAACCAGGAAAATTGTCCCTTCACCTACTTTTCCTAGCTTATAATTTATTCACAACACCACACTGTGGGAGGTCTTTGAAAATCAATAATTTCTCTTTGTTGCATTCAAAAAAAGATAGCAAAAGGAATTCCGCTGCCCTTTTTTCAAATGATCGCTCCTGTAGTAAATATTTACACCTTTTTCAGACTACTCTCTATGTGCATCAAATACTCCAAGTGGTGAATTTTATCTTTTGGGTACATGGTGACCACGCTTTCTTTTATTTTGATACGAAAAAATCCAACCTTAGCCTTTTACGCATTAGAAAGTATGTTTTACGAAAAATTTTTATACAAATTTTTCGGATTGCAATTGTTTCTCTATGCTAAAAGAACAATGAATAAATAAAAAAAGTCTACTTTTATTTTTCTATAGATCATTTTTGCGTAGGACTAACGAATTTTGAACAGAAGACCAAAATGTGAAGAGTATGCGTTTTTTCATCAAATATCAAAACAATAGGGTTAATTTGAATGACTATAACTCAAAAAATATCAAAGAAATATTTTAGTATTATTTTTACTTACGAAAGAAGCCAATTTTTGAACTTTTCCTCACTGGTTTGTTCAATGTTTTACTTTTATATTAGTATTCAGATTTTAAGTTTGGTATACTTTTTTTTGTCATAGAGAATTCGATTGATATTTCAGAATACACACGTTTGCTGTTAATTATAAAACAAAAAATATGTTAATAAATTGAAATCTAGAAGTTTTGTTCGAATTTTAGTAATAATAATTTAAGAGTTTGAAATAGCTGACAAGAGACTGTACTATATTTTGGAATAAGAAAATTTCTTACTCTCTTTTCTTCTAAATAGTTTAGAAATTATGCAATATTCAACAGCCTTAAACAGTTCATGTGGTGGCCACTTTAACACGTCGATCAAGAAGCTGCAAATTTTCAAATTCACAGTTATTTTTTAAAGTATTTCGCATATGAAATAACCTTGTGACAAGTGAATTAATTAATCATAGCTCCTATGTACTTTTGTACGTCAGAATTTCCAATAATGATTTGAACATAGTTGAAAATTTAACTAGTTATCCCCGCCTTGAGAGGCAAGAAAATAAGCTTTAACTGATTCAGTATAAACCAATATTTTTCAGACTTCTTGTGCTTATAGCTTAAGAAAAAATTGTATTGAGTATTGATTACATATTTTAATACATCGCTAGTTTATTTTTTATAATGGCTTCAGAACCTCCGTGAATATCAACTAAATAATTTTCACTACTTTTTTAATAGTATGGGATGTATTGGACAATCAGGGAAAAAATCGGCGAAAAGTTTGTTGTATTATGTGAACACTATTTTCTAAAATTGAGAAACCCGATACGAATATTTTCCAATTACTTCCTGTATAATATCAGTTTGCAAAATGAACAAACTTTAAATAATATTCTTCGCTGGTTCGTGAATTGAAGAGGAAATATTATTATACCTCAGCTTTTTTTGAATTATTGTTTCCATTCTTTGTAAAAGAAATCAGTGATCGTAAAAAGAAAAATGCATACCTGTCTTTCCAAAACCAATGTTTGCAAAAACCAATTTTCGTTGCTTAGTAACATCACGACAAAAACAGAACATGGCCCTTCAGTTGTAAGTAAGGTGTCGGAAAAAGTAGAAGTGCAAATGTTTTTTGCTTTAATATTGCGAAAATTTGGAAAGCCGTAGCTTCTAGAATGATTCCAAATAATATAGTTTCGTTTTTGGCATTTCTTTCTACATTTCACATTCTTCAATGTAACAGGGATTTAAATAATCCCGAGTGGTTAAAGGGCTTGACAATGTATATCGGCCAGAATTCCTTCACATATCAGACAATGTTAATTATCAACCAAGATATGTTCAAAAAAGAAACCAAAATCGAGCGAATTCTTCAGGAAATCAAAGCAATCAGACCAAGTATTTACATTCTGGTGCGAAACTCAACGGAAACAGAAGCCATGCGAGATTTGAAACAATTGCCAGCTTTTAGATTTTCAAGGACAACTTTTTTCACGATAATAGATTATCAAGACTTAAACATTGCTCAAGAAGCAATACAGTTGGTCAAAGACTCGTTACAAGGAGGTGTTCGGCCAAAGTGTATAGTACTTCAATTCTCTGAAGTGGCAACATCACTGGATCTCAAAAAGAAGACATTTTTCATAAATGTGTGGAATAATCAATTCCTAGACGTCACTATCCTTGAAATTGTTGGAAATACATCAAAAGTGCAGCACTACAATCCTTTTACGAAGATTTTTTCAACGAGAAGATTCACATCAAAAACATCACTGTTTCCAGACAAATTGCGAAACATGAACGGATTTCAATTAGAAGCAGCATGTCATCATTCGCCTCCCGGTATCTTTATCCAACGAAACGCAAGTGGCTATCCAATTGAAATTGCCGGCCCTAGCCTACGTCTATTTCAAGCTTTCGCGACTTCCATGAACTTCAATATTCATCTTGAAACAGGATACGGAGAAAAAAATCCAGTAAATTATCTGTTTGATCGGCTGTTCCAGAACAAAATCCAACTCACACTAATGCGATTGACGACAAACAAATTCTGCAGAGATTCTTGTTTAGAAATTTCAGTAACTAGATTAGGAAGTGCTAATGCTCTGACAGCAAAAATAAAAAATCATCAGATACATTTAGCTGAATGGAGTTTCCTCCATCCAATAGGCAACATTGCAGTATTTTCTGGAATTCTCTGGTTGCTGGTGTACAGTTTGAAACGGTACAGTACTCATTGGAATCTTTCTTTCACGACGCAAGTCGTCCTTGGCTTATCCGTTCCTGAGCAACCGGAAAATTGGAAGACCAGAATTATATTTGCCTATATGGTAATTGTGAGTTTCATGTGCTCTTCGCAACTGCATGCAATGCTTACGAGCGTAAACTTGCAATCGAAATCTGATTTGGAACTAACCACCTTAGCTGAATTAAATAACTCAGATCTTTTATTAATAATGGATCCTGTGGTCATTACATGGATGGAGAGAGATATCCAAGAGTTGAGGATAGTCAGAAATTCAGTGATGCGTTTTTCTTCAACAGAGGAATGTGCTTATCATGCAATAGCAGATAGGAATTTCAGCTGTCTTATGACGAAAACAGAAGGAGATTTTCTTGAAATGTATATCAGGAATGAAGATGGAAAATCCTTGATAAACATTGTGGACGAACCTTTTTTCACATCAACAGAAGGATTTTACCTGGAACCAGGATCACCTTATGTAGAGAGATTTTATAGCCTTCTACTGAGACTCATGGCCTTCGGAGTTTTCCAGAAATGGAATTACAATTTTGTACCGATCACTTCGGTTTCAGGAATGACAAAAGAAGAATTAGAATATCTCATGATCGGATACAATCAACTTTTGCCTCTTCTGGTGACTATTCTTCTCGTTGGATATTTGATTTCTGGCATCGTTTTCATTATTGAAATTGTGGCTGTGAAGACGAAGAAATCCTAATTTTGTGTTAAGTAATGAAGAAGTCATTATCAGAAAGTTGTATCTACTCTGATTAATCGCTAGATTGTTAAATGTAATAAAATAAATTACATTAAATAACATTTTTGATTCATTTCTATGTTCTACATTCTTGAAATATTTTAGAAATTCTATGGCTTGAGTCTCGAATTGATTTTAAACTTTTCATAATTTGTGTTGTAAATTAGTTTTAAGGATATTTTTCAACGTTTAGATATAGCCTTTAGTTTCAGTTCATTGAAGATCCTGAAGTTGTTAATGAAACAGAACAACTGATGTACATATTAGCGTTAATAATTTTTGAAATCATAATCATAGGGAAAATTTATATAATAGAATTTCGTAAATATAATGTATTCATTTCTTAATAAGTCATATTGCACAAATATAATGATGATCAGAGTGTACGTAGGTTAATTAGTTATTAGTTAATTAGGTGAATAATTTAATTAATGATTAATTTCTACATATAAAATTATGAAATGTAACATGATGGTTGCTTATAATAAATGCATATACAAATTTATGTTTCATTTTATAATCTTAACCAGATTTTTATAAGCAGTTATACTTCATGCTGATTTCTTTTTACTTCACAGGGTAATATATGATTATTTACAATGTTGACCACATACTGAGAGAAGATTTAATTCACAATAAATTAAGACTGAAATCAATAGTTGAAACACTGATATGAGGCCATGTCCATGTAGAGGAAAAAGAAAGGTACTTGGAGAAACTTTTGGCTGTAAGATTTTATATTATAATCTTTATTTTTAGAAAAAGACAAAATAGAAAAGTAGGATATAGCGTCACTTTTGCGAAAACAACTATTGCAAACATAAAATTATCAAGATAATAATTTCATTGAAAGGAAATAATAATTGATCATATATATATATATATGCCTATATACACATACCAAAAAAACATTCCTATAATCCCTAGAAGAGGCTCTGACGTTTAAGGAAGTTCTTCTTCCTATGCGCATACGATGCATTTCATATTTTTTCTATCGAAAATAGAAAGACGTAAAAAATAATATAAATTATCTATCTATACCAGTGAATAACTTCACTCATTAGGAAAGCATAACTAAAATTAAGTATTGTATTTCTATGTGAGAGAGCTTCACACTTTATGACATGAATATTCCGTTTTCTTAAATTTATGAGAATTTTGTTTTTATAAATTCAGGAACCATTTGTGTCATACTTCAGACAATTGAGATAAATAAATTTTCAAAAATATCTCAATAGTTCTGCAATTCAGCTCGCTTACACAGAGAGATGATTTTTATAAAACATCGATTTCACACATCTTCAAAATGTTAACTTCTGACATTCTTCATCAAGGAGATTTTTTGGTTGCATAATGCCTTCACATCGAATCGGTTTTTATAATTTAAACATAAAGTTCCGTTGGAGAGTCAACGTTTTTTTCAGTAAAAACATGCCATTGGCGGAAGAGCAAAATAAAAATAAATATGCGCTCGAAGAGCAACAGTGTCTGCGCCCAAGCACATATTATAAATTATATGCATTAAACATATAATTCGACACTTATATGACATTCTGAACTAAAGGAGAGAAAATCGTGTTAAAAAAAGCAGATCTTGCGGGAAACAAACACGCGTCTCCGATGCAACAAAACGGAGACCTTTTCTTGTGATAAAACCGATTATGCCATGAAGGAACTTGTTCATTGCCAATTCCTACGAACAGTGGTAATTTAACTAAATTATTTTGCAGTTGATGTTATTTGGATTATTAATTATCAGAATTCCGGTTTTATTATTTATGTTTGAGAAAATCACTTATTCCTAACCTTAATTTGCTACAAAAAATACTAGGCTTTCCGAATCTGAATGACAATTTTTGATTTTAGAGTATATTAATAATTGATATGGAAAAAGTATTTCCTTGTATCGCTGTTGGCTAATAGGGTAGACTGGGTACGGTTGTGCCAGGGTACGGTTGTGACAGTCGTCATATTAGCGTAACTATAAGGAATACCCGGTTGAGTGGAAGGGGAAAGAGGAGCGGCAGGCCCTTCTGAACATGCTTCACAGGATTGCGTCAATTTTTGCGTGACATTGAAGCTTGCAGAGGACTACAGTACTTTTTAGCAGCAAAAAGTAAATATTTTTATTCGATTTCTTTTAGTAATTGTTGTTATATGTGTACAGATAGAGTAACAAGTGTTTTTTATCTTTATAGGTTACACATTAGTGGTTAAATAGAACTGATTACTTTGTACGATATTATTATTATGTTAATATTATTATTATGATTATTATTATTATTACCCCAAGCACTGTCACAACCGTCCCTGGGGTGTGGTCGGTTGTGACATTTTTTATTTTTTTTTCTAATTTGCTCCTATAAATTAACCATTGTACTTAGGGACACAGTGGTAGTATTTATTCGTAGACAAATATACATTTCACACTAAAAAATTCCTTTCATCCAGCTAACTGGCATACTGACAAAATTATAGTCGATCAAATGAAAATTGTCACAACCGTACCCGGTCTCCCCTAATACTATTTTTCACTCTATCCTAGCTTGTCATCAAACCACTGTGAGAATAAATAATATAATATAAAATTATAAAAAACAATGCTTTCTCCGTGAATACAACTTTTCCTCATGAAAAAAAACATTGTGTGTCAGTGAGGCCACACGGCAGAAGTGAAACTTTGATGGATTAAATTGGAAATTTTTTGTGAGGAATCATCATTAGTTTTGAGGATATCGCATAGTAAGAGAGTACACAGAGAGAGAGAGAGAGAGAGAGAGAGAGAGAGCAGCGCTGACAAGTATAATACTATAACTGTGGTAGACAGGGATTGCTGACCTCATGCCACGCTTCAGTTGCAAGTGTGGCTAATTGCAACCGTTGTCGACGTTTTTATGCACGATTTTTCCAACGCCATTAATATCTCAGTGAGAAGGTTTCATGTTAAAAAAAAAAGAAAATTCATCATTTTGAAAACCGCACACAGATATTAAAATCAAGTACATCATATAATACTGTATTATATCTTACCATAGAGTAGCATAGCCTATCAAAGCGTATCATAATGTATCATAATGTATCATATTGTATCATAGTATACCATATAGAATTATAGTGCATCATCAGAGTGTATCCTAGTGTAACTCGGTATATCGTATTGTATTATGTTGTATCATATTGTATCATATCTTATGATAATGTATCATACTGTATCACAATGCATTATATTGTATCATAATTAAAAAGAGTGAGGCGTAAGGGGTAGGTGGGATAATAGGGAAGCAGGATAGGAGGGAGAACACTGCTCGGCCGTGTGTGCAGTCGTCTAGTCGTCCGGTCGTACGGTCGTGCGTTTTTTTTTAAATTCATTCCCGTCCCAACGACAATTTAATAACGTCCCAAAAGAAGTTTCACTTCAAAAATTAAAAAACAATCGAATTTAAATTAACATGAATGTTACATGCATGTTACAATTGTTGGAAATACATCAAGACCACTACAATCCATTTACGAATTCTTTTTCGACGAGAAGATTCGCATTGAAAACACCACTGTTCCCAGACAAAGGGCTTTTAATTCATCAGCACAAGGCAAAACGTTTTTGCCTCATGTGAGCACCATTTTCTAAAATTTAGAAATCCCGATATAAATATGTTTCAAGTACTTTCTGTACATTATGAGTTTGAAAAAATATAGAAGCTTCGAATAACTTCCACTGTTGCTTAGTAAAATCAACAGGAAAACACATTATTGTACCTGAAATGTTTTTAGAAAATATTAATTTTTCTAGTTATGATAGAAGCAATCAATAATCGTAAAAAGCAAAATAGATACGTGTCTTTTCAAGAATAGTATTTAATGAACAATTTTTTTTACTTAGCAAATACACTACTTAAACAGAATGTGGCCCCTCAGCTGAAAATAAGGAATCGTATGTGGTAGACGTGTAAATGCCTTTGACGTTAATTTTGCGAAAATTTAAAAGGACGTGAGTTGTTTCAAAAATTCTTTGTTATATATTCGCATCGTTGTTGGTATTTTTCTCAACATTTCACTTTCTTGAATGCGAAAGCAATTTGAATATTTTACAGTGGTTAAAGGGCGTAACAACTTATATCAGCCAGTATTCAGGAAATCGAACCAATCAGACCAAGTATTCACTTTCTTGTGCGAAACGTAACGGAAACAGGAGCCGTACGGGTCTTAGAACAATTTCCAGCTTTTAGATTGCCAAGAACAACTTTCTACATAATCATCGATAAAAAAGATATAAACATTGCACATGAAAAAATCAAATTGATCAAAGTCTCGTTAATGGGAAGTTTTCAACCAAAGAGTGTAGTTCTTCAACTTCCGGAAGTAACTTCACTTGATCTCAATGAAAAGAGATTTCTTATTAATTCACATCAAGAGTGCACCACTACAATCCATTTACGAATTCTTTTTTGAGGAAAAGATTCGCATCAAAAACATCACTGTTTCCAGACAAACTACGAAACATGAACGGATTTCGGTTAAAAGGAGCATGCAAGCATTTTCCTCCCGATATCTACATACATCCGACGGAACGCAATTGGTTATCCAATTAGCTTTGTTGGCAAATTATGCATTTGATCGGATGTTTGAGAACAAAACAACGAAATTCTGCAGAGATTGTTGTTTAGAAAATTTTACAGTTAGATTAGGAGGTATTATTGCTGTGACGGCAAAAATGAAGAATCGTCAGATAAATTTCTCTGTATGAAGTTTCCTGTAACACTATGTCCCTTGCAGTATTTTCTGGAATTCTCTGGCTACTGAGGTACATTTTGAAACGGTACAGCAATGACTGGAATCTTTCATTTGCGGTGCAGGTTGTATTGAGGTTAACAGTTCCCCAAAAACCAGAAAATTGGAAGGCCAGAATAATATTTGCCTATATGGTAATTGTGAGTTTCATGTACTTTTCGCAACTTCATGCAGTGCTCACCAACGTAAACTTGCCATCGTAATCAGATTCGGAACTGACAACCTTAGCTGAATTGAATAAATCAGATCTTATATTGATATTGGATCAAGTATTTATCAGTTAGATGGAGAGGGATGTCCAAAAATTGAGTAAAGTATGAAATTAATTGAAGCGGTTTTCTTTACCACACTGTAAAAAAAAGTATCATTTCAAGGCTAGTTTTCGGCACTGAAACAGTCCTCCAAAAATATAGTCGCGGGTGGCTCCATTCTAATGCCACTTTATTTTGATGCCGATAAACGACGTTTTAGTACAACTTTTTTGGATCAAAACAGGACTGAAGTGAGGATCAAATTTAAATGACGTAACGTAGCACATGGGAGCGTCAAACGTCCGCGAGCTGTCACTGTAACTTTTTTCGTGTTGTTTTGACGGTTATATGGCTTTCGTCATGTAGAGTCGTGATTATCTTAAAAATGTAACAATAAAACGGTTTCTTTATAAAATTATTGTGAAAATGGCCCTGTGGAGTTTTCTACTGGTGTTTCTAAGTTTATTCATCACATTAATTATGCCAAAGTGTATCGATCCCGGGTGCGAATCAGGTTACAATAGTGAACTCAAAGAACCTGAATATGAAAAAGATAATATTTTCATCGTTCCGGAGGACCCAGCTATTAAAGCTTTATGGCAAAAAGACTTTCTCCACGAGAAAATCCTAAAAGGACCTAATGATACTATTTTGAGAATGGTAAGTGATTATGTAATTACCGTAAAACTGATATCAAAATTTAAAGATAAAACAAAAGTAAATTCTTTTTGAATTGAAGGAAAATTGAGGTTAGTATCATACATTTTGTAGCCTTCTAATTTAATCCTGAAATTAACGCCACTTTTTTGTATCCTACTCAAAAACACATTGACTAGACTAACTTGGTACATATTTTTTATTCTGAAAATTACTAAAAATATGAATAAATTGTGTTTGTTGTTGCACTTGCTGGCGGGAAAACTAACCGAATTTTTTTGAGACGAGTAGTAAGTGAAAATACCTAATAATGCAGTTTATTGAATAAAAAAGAATTTTATTTTATTTTATTTGTCAATTTTGATTCCGATTTTACAGTAAATATATAATTATTTACCTTTAACAAACTAGTGACATCGGGTCCTTTTAGCATTTTCTCGTAGAGAATGTCTTCCTTTAAAAAATGTTTACTATAAACGAACTGGCCAGCTTTCACGGTAAATTTTTTCAGAATTAAAGCTTTTTGCCATAAAGCTTTAATAGCTGGGTCTATCGAAACGACGGAAAAATTAATTTTTTTCATATTGAGGATCTTCGGGTTCTCCGAGTTCACTTTTTTAACTTGATTTGCACCCCGCAGCGATACACATCGGCATAATTAATGCGATAAACATAAAAACAGTAGTAGAAAACTCCACCGGGCCATTTTCACAATCCTTGTTTAATGTATTACATTACAGGTCAAATTTGTCAAAAATTGAAAGAGGAACTGCGTTGATTGCAAATCCGCACTATTTTATTCTGCAAGCGACGAAAGTGTAGGTCAAATCCAAATTAATCATGCAGTGGCAAAATTAATCACTTTAGATCAAAATTACAATCTCCAGTACCCGAATTTTAAACTGTTTGATTTTATAAAATCAATCGAAAACTCGTTTTCTCTGCATTGCAAGCAAAGTCATGTTTTTGACTTAGTCTTGAATGATTTTTCTAAACTCAAGTTTTGCTTTTCTTGTGCAGAACATGGGAAGGAAGTTTTGGCCTACACTTTTCACTTATATTTGCAGAATAGAATGCGCCAGTTTGCTAAAATTTCTTTGGCTGATTCCAAAAAAAAAGCTAATATGCAGAAAAAGAAATTATCAAAATTAGCTGAAACCTAATTCTAATTCGTAATTTATTAAAGACTTCGAAAAATAAGTTGCCAAAGATGAAAATATTCGTTAATGGTCTTTCTTTGAGAGTGACTATACAAATTAGAGGTGTGCAGTCGTTTATTCGAATTTGTAATACAAATTTAGACACGCCTGGAAAGTTGTTTTTTTTTCGAAATAGAACAAAATTTAAATGTACATCAAACAGGTTTGATTTCTTAAGCTATTAAAATTTCTAAATCAAAATAACTCCTTTTTTTTGTAAAAAAATGACTCCAAACCTCAAGTTGAATATTTGAAATTCGATTTATTCGAATATTGGAACAAGTCGAATTTCGAAGATTCTACTTGAATTTTTGATACATTTTTACACAAAAAAAAAACTTATTTTGATTTTAAAAATTGTAATAATTCAAGGAAATCAAGGCGGTTTGATGTACAGTTAAATTTTTTTCTATTTCGAAAAATCCAATGTTCCAAGCATTCTTGAATTTGTATTAAAAATTCGAATAAACGACTGCACGGCTCTATTCAAAATTTTCAAATATTTTAGCTTGGTTAGAAAGTCTATTTGATTTTAAACATATATCATTTCGTTATTTGTAATACAAAATAATATTTTATGATGTATCATATTACTTTTTTGTAATATATAGATATAATAATTATATTTATTATATGGGTTATTCTTCACGCGGAGGGCACTTGAAAAACAGACGATTTTTTCAGTGACCCCAAAAACATATAATAAACATGGTCTGACCCCCGGACTTAAAAAAAAATTTTATGAGATTTTTTGAGGTTACTTCAGAACCCTGACGTGCTTGGGGTTTTCGGACCTCGGATTCGTATTCAGCGACCCCAAAAACATACAGTAAACATGGTCTGACCTCCAGACCCGGAAAAATATTTTTTATGAGGTTTTTTGAGGTTATGTCAGAATCCTGACGTGCTGGGGTCTTTTTAACCTCGGATTCGGATTCTCTTTTCATTTGCTTCGAGTTTAATTAACAGAATAAGCATAATTTCCAAAAAACATTTACAAGGAATTAATGATAATCGTTTATAGTTTTAACTCAATTAAGTACATAGAAATAATCAACGAGATGTGAATCTAACTCGCAAGCACGTCGTGTGAACACGCCGGTATAAACCTAACCTAAATCTGTCAAATGAAATTCAGGATCTTCAGGATCGTAACAAGTCGTAATTAGGTATTTCAGGTTTGGGTGGGCGAAATCCAAGACTCCGAGATGTCTGCACACCGAGGGGCAAACAATAATACCAATTGCATGGGACAAAACTTTATTTTTTTATTTAGACAAAAATTATTTTTCCTTGTAAGTTTTCATGATTGAAATAGCTTTTTAATAATAAAAATATTATATCTAAATTAGGTATTTCAGGGTAGGTGGGGGAAATCCAAGATGTCTGCAAGCCGAGGGCCAAACAATAGTACCAATTGCATAGTACGAAACTTTATTTTTTCAATAATTAAAAAAATAACTATTTTTTAATGTAAGTGTCTTTGCACATTATTTTTTATTTTCTAAAAACTATTCAATTAGATAAAAATAACGATTAAAAAAATTTGTCATGATTTTATTATGTAATTAAATAGCTTTTTAAAAATAAAAAATAATATCCAAATACACTTATTGTGGAAAGCCATCCGGGTATCTCCAATTTCAGTCCTTAACCCTACTTTCCCGAGGAAGATGTGATTTAAACACCTAGACTACTAGGATTAACCATTGAAACAGTACGACCCTTGAACAGCCATCCGGGTATCTCCAATTTCAGCCCTTAACCCTACTTCCTCGAGAAAGATGTGATTTAAGCACCTAGGCTACCAGGAAGGACCTTTGGAAGAACATCCACCTCATTACTTTTCAATCATTGTAATATGAATTTTTCATTACTGAATAATAATTCAAAACGACTTTACAAACTTTTGTAACTTTTACAATTAAAAAAATTAATTCTATGCATCATTTTCAATTTAAACGTTGTCTTATATTCAAATAAATAATTAATATTTATTATATTTATTAGTATGTAATAATTACATATTTATTCACCAGTTTCCACTTTTTAAAATAATGCCACCTTTTTCCCCTTTTCTATTTTCTCTATCACATTTCAAAAGTAAAAGAAAATTTAAACAATGAAGAATTCTCATAAAAGCATGAAGTTGCAAGCAATTGAAACAATACACCCTATGCATTATTTTAGTTCTCTAGTACGTACCACTTTTCAAATCTGAAGTTAGCAAAGTAAAATAGTACGAACGATGGCATCAAAACAAGACGATTTGGTATTATAACAGGACGCTAAAAAAGTGATGCTCAATTAAAATGGAACCATAGTTTTTACAGTGCAGAGGAGTGTGCTCAGCATGCAATTACAGATAGGAATATCAGGTGCATTATGCCGATAACAGCAGCAAGTTTTTTTAAATTGCATTTTAGAGATGAAGATGGGAATTCTTTAATAAACATTGTAGAAGAACCTCTTGTTATAGCACCGGAAGGATTTCACCTAGAACCAGGATCAGTGTTTACAGTGTTTACAGTGTTACCAGGATCACCTCATGCAGAGCGATTTCATGGCCTTCTACTGAGACTCATGGCGTTTGGAGTTTTTGAGAAATGGAATAACAATTTTGTACCGACCACATCGATTTCAGAAATGGCAAGGGAAGCATTAGACGATCTAGTGATCGGACGGAATCAACTTTTGCCAGTTCTTATAACAATTCTTCTCGGTGGATATCTGAATTCCGGCGTCGTTTTTATGATTGAAATTATCCTCGCAAAAATGATAAAATCATAATTTGGTGGAAACTTGTGGTTCCTAAAAAATCTAGAGTAAATGGATGTGGAACCTCAATGAATCGAGTAAAAGGATATACAAGTGGAACATTCAAGAATCAATGCAATTGGGTTAGCTCTCATCGAGATGTGACTAGTTGGTGGAGAAAGAGGTATTATTTTCCAGATGTCTCTTGATGACTCACATTATCTAAAATTTCAAAAAATATATCTTCATGCAGTCCTATGAAGAAGATGAATTTCAAAGAAGCGATAAATTTTCCTGTTCGGAATTGTTGAGTCAAATGCACAGAAAGAAACAAAGTGAGAATCTAACGCTTATTTCGGGGTACCATTTCCCTGCAAAACAAAAAAATAAAATAACCTTGGTAGAGTGAATGGTACCATTACACGAGGTATCGTTTACCTCGGACATGGGGTACAAAACGTCACCTGCTGTGGGAAGTGCAATTCTTCTCAATTTATATACAGATTCGAATAAAGCGTTTAGCGCTAATCATTCAGAAAATGCTACGTTTGATAATTTGGCTATTGATATTAATAAAATTAATAATTAATATCTTCAACATGTGGCCATATTGATTTGCCAACTGATTTGTGTGCAGGTCGTGCGAATAGTTTTTATTTTAGACACGATGAGCGTCATAAAGGCTATGAAAATATTGTTTGTGTATTGTGGAATGCTATAACGGACGTGACAAATTCTGTAACAGCTAAATGTCTCAAAAGTGATTTGGAAAGTTATGTTCATCCATCAGTCATTTCGAAGTCATTGTCTCATGTAGAACTTTACTGACCTCATACACTCTTTGTATTTAGAGATTTTAAAGCTGTACAAAGTGTTTTGGTGATTGCGTAGCACTTTTGAAATTGTATTACATAGTTCACAATCATTTTCAAACCATCGTGAAAATCATTAATAAAGATAATAGAATTAGAATTGTGGGAAAATAAATTAGTGGATATCAATTATTTAAAAAGGAACCTGAACGAAACTACGATCTTAATGATATTAAAGGTGAAAAAAGGCGAAAAAAGATTATTGATTATGTTTTGAATCCTAACGTTTTCCCTAAACGATGTCCAAACCCGCTTGATGATATGGTTGAATAAACGTGTAAATGGTAGATGAATGGTTTTATGTTTCAACTGATAGAGGAAAAACGAAATGTAATTTTCATTGTGACAAATTTGTTTGAACAAATAATTGTGTATGTATACGTAAAATTGCAAAGGGATTGTGCGGTACAGAAGATAAAGTTTAGAGTGAATATCAATGTCACTTGTGTTATTCCACACAATTTTAAAAACAGTTTTATTTGAATAGGACGTGGTTCCAAATTTATTATAAAATATAAAATGATTGATGTGTGTTCATTCCTTGTTGGTAGTAGAATTAAAATATTAAAAATGCTTATAGCATACCAGATTGTCAATTTAAAGTTTCATTATTTTAACATTTTCAGTATGATTAATAACTTTTGAAATAATGAATAATATTTTTCAGACCTCTGATGCTTATCCTTTAAAATTAAACTTGCATAGAATATTGATTACATATTTTAATAAATCACCAGTTTATTTTGGTAAACGGTTTCCGAACCTCCATGAATATTAACTAATTTTTGCTCATTTTCTCGCTAGTTCATAATTCATTTCTGCTAGCCTTTTTTCAGATGATCGCTTTTGCAGCAAATTAGCATCGAAATGATCAACGCAAATAAGGTGTAATATTTACCTCTACTTGAGAGTACTCTCTATCCGCAACAGATACTTAAACAAACTTTTAGGATTACAATTCTTCTTCTGCGCTAGAAGAATAGTAAATAAATAACAATCCTTGATAAAAAAAAAAACAGAAAATAGCCAACTTTGTCCAGAAGACCAAAAAATGTGAAGAGTACGCGTTTTTTAGCCAGATAAACCAAAAACTTGGGCTTCTTTGAAAGACGATACCCCAGAAAATATTAAAGATAGATTATTATTGTTTTTTTCATTTTTTCAGAATTTTAGCTACTTTTTCCTAATAAAGTTACTATCAGCCGGCCTCTTTTGAAAACTGAGAAATAGGCTTCAAGCAGCAAAATAACCTCTAAAGTCAATTCCACATTGGAACCTTGTTTTGGACAATTTCTCTGGACTAAAACTGCTATTTGTATATGGAAATTTTGTACGATTTCATAGAACTTGATGTTTTAATCTCTGTTCAACGTCTCACGAAATTTCTTGAATAGCTAATTCCATCTTTATATTCTATAGAGAGATTTCTCTTCAGTAACTAATAACATATATGTAGCTACTTTGGCTGAGAGAATGGAAATTCACCCATTTCAATTGAACTTTTTCAACTCAAACTTACAAGTGCTACTCCCTATTCACCATCCTCTTTTCGCCAAACTCCCTTTATACCCTCAAGTGCCTACACAACTCTTCAACTCCTCTAAAAAATGTTTTACTTGTTATTGCAAATCCCCAACATTCTTCAAGTCCAGGAAAATTAAACCAAATAAAAAAACACAACCCTAGACAGGCCTTTCTTCTAAACTGAAAAGGAGAGAGAAAAGTAAAAAGATAAACGAAAAAAGCCAACTCATCACTCTGAAAAGAGTTCGTGCGAGAAGAGACTTTTAAACAATGCACTGAAACTTTAACAGGCATGAACAGTGAACACCCTCAATAGATAGAACCATTAGTGCCGTTATTACAAGAACATTAAATAGTAAAGAGCCTTAGGCTGAGAAAAAAACTGGTACTGGATTAGGAGGATTTAACTACACGGGAAAAAAGTAATATGAGCTGTCTATCGATACCAGCAGATGACTTCACTCATCGAGCAAACATAAATAAAATAAAGAATTATACTTTTATTTTAGACATCTCATCACATGAGTATTTCGTTATCTTGAATTTATGAAGATTTTTTCTCTATAAATTGAGATGCCTTTGTTGTCAAACTTCAAAAAACGCCATAAATTAATATTCAAAGCTATCTTAGTAGTGCAGCAATTCAGGTTGCTACAAAGAAACAGTTTTGATAAAACATCAATTTCGCACATCATCAGAATGTAAATTTTCCAAATTCGTTGTGAAGGAGATTTTTTGGTTTCATGATGCCTTCATATCGAATCGATTTTCCTGAATGAAACAAGAAATTCTCTACGACAGTCAGTTTGTTTTCCGTGTAGTGTCCTTCCTAGCGAGAATGCTTGCATCCAAAGGTATTAAAAATTTAAATACCTAGGAATGCCTTTTCTGTCCTTTTTTGAATCCTCGATTAGGCAGCGAAAATATTTAGATTCCAATCCCTTTCAAAGCCCATCGGAGCTGTGGAGCATAACCTGAAATAAATTAAAAACACCATTCTCGTTTAACGCATTAGAAGTCGCTTCAGAAGCAAAAATGTTCAAAATCTAGTAGGATTGTGAATAATGATAGATCACTTTATCACAAAACTTTCGCTCTATTCAAATGTGATCAATTGAAAAATATAAAATTATGATAATCAAATTCAAAAAACTAGTTTTCATCACAGCTACCTGGGTAGCAATAAATTTTAAAAACGTTGAATAACTAATACTGTCTTTTTAAATGCTTTTAACCTCATTATTATTCAAAAAACAGTAAATAAAAACAGCTAAATGTGCAAATTTAAAAGGAATTAAATATGTTCTATTTCATGGTTGATTTGAGGTATCCAAAAGTATTCAGAAAAATATTGTCGCCACTGGGTACAGAAAGGGATTCAGTTCAAGAGATAACTTCTATTGCTATGGGGATTGCGAGGACGAAAACGGTATTAGGAAGGATTCAATAATTGTTACGTCACCATTAAACATAAATTTTTTGAATACTTTTCAATGCAAGCCTTCTTAACGGGTTGCTTCTTCACAAGGTTAACTTTAATTTTTCAATTTCTGTTCTCATTCTTTTTAGTTAAAAATGCATTTGTTTGGTTCTCTATAAACTGGAATCAGTAAAAAAGTTTGCTAATATCAGTAATTGGTGATTGAATTCTAGTTTTGAATCAGCTTTGAATCTGTTCGGAATTGTTAATTTATATGCAGATTTAAATAGAGTGTTCAGCGGTTATCATTAGGAAAATGCTATGATTGATTTTTTGACTATGAGTACCATATTGGTATCTTTAACATGTGGCCGTATTGATTTGCCAACTGATTTGTGTGCAGGTTGTGCTAATAATTTTTATTTTAGAAACAATTTGCGTCATAAAGGATATGAAAATATTGTTCATGTTTTGTGAAATACCATAACTGACGTGACGAATTCTCTAAAAGCTAAATGTCTTTACTGACCTGATAAACTCTTTGGAAAGATTGGAAAACAGAGGCTAATATCAATCAATTTTCAGGTATTGATCAAGAGAAAAAGGTATGAGATCATTTGTAGTTGACATTGCAAATGAAAAAATTGTTGGCTGGGATTCAAAGATTTTAAAACTGTACAAAATATTTTGGTGATTGCGTTACACGTTTGACATTGTATTGTATAGTTCACAATCATTTTTAGGTCATTGTAAAAATCATTACTACAGAGAATATAATTCGAATTATGGAAAAGTTAATTATTGCATAACAATTATTTAAAACTATCTGTGAATTCGATCTCGAATGTTTCCACTTTGTATTTATAATTATATGGTGCTCATTTCACGAGCACTTTGCTTCCCGTCAGCAAATGTTTTTGCTTCCCGTCAACAAATTTTTTTGCTTCCCGTTAGCAAATTAGTGTTTTTCCAAATAATAGAAAAACTGAAGTTTTCATTTTGATCAACTTAAAAATAGAAATTTACAAAAAATACAAAATAACAAAATAATGCTCAGCATAAAGTGAAATTTTCAGTTCCGTTGGTTAATAATCGAGCTGACTTAAAATAAAAAAAAAGAATCGAGGTGGGACATTCTGTGATAAACCTACTTTTTCGCATTGATTTTTTTGCACTTTCGTTTTACTGTGTTTTTGTTTTGAAACTGCTAACCAGCCAGCGAAATTGTCCTTTCACCTACTTTTTCTAGCTCTTAATTTATTTATAACAACACACTGCAGAAGGTCTTTGAAGATCAATAATTTCTCTCCGTTACATTCCAAAAAAGATAGCGAAACAAATTCTGCTGCTTTTTTCAAATAAACGCTTTTATAGTTAGTTAACATTAAAATTATTATTGCAAAAAAGTGTAATATTCACCTCTACTTCAGAGTACGCTCTATGTGCAACAAATGCTTCATGTGGTAAAATTTATCCTTTGGGTATATGGTTTTAAACAAATTTTCAGGATTGAAATTTTTTTTCTTGGCTAAAAGAATAAATAATAAATAATAGTACAAATAAGATGTAAGACAATTGCGTTGCATTTCCATGCAAAATAGAAAGAATTAGATACAATTCTGGACAAATAAAAAAATGCTCTATCTTCAATGCAAACATCCTTGCTAAAAAAGGCAAAAAATGATCAACTTTGACCAACTCGTACCTTGCTATCTAATGAAGATAGAACAGTGTATTTTGTTTCAGAATTTCTGAAAATGACTATAACTCAAAAAATATTGAAGATACAATTTTTTTTTTCGCTGAATCTTATCTAGTTTCTCCTAGCAAAGCTACTATCAACCTACGGAGCTCTGGGAACATCCAATCCACAAAACAAGTCATTGTTTGTACCCTTTTCGAGAAAATTGCAGTGACCCGGTACGAACTTTTTGTAGAAACTTCAAGGTACTCTTCTCTACAGTAAAGGCTTCAGTAAAGCATCTAAGTAGAGAAGATAACCTCTAAGTTAATTCAACATTATAACCTTATTTTCGACAATTGCTCTGAACTAAAAATGCTATTTGTATATGGAAATTTTATGCAACTTTACAGAACTTTATGTTTCAATCTCTGTTCAGTTTCTCACGAATGTTCTCAAGTAGCTAATTCCATCTTTAAATTCTATAGAGAGATTTCCTTTGGTGAAAAAAACTTTGACTGAAAAAAAATGCATAATTTTTCATCGAACTTTTTCAACTGAAACTTACAAGTGCTACTCCCTCTTTACCATCCTCTTTCTACCAAACTTCCTCAATGCCCGCAAGTGCCCACACAACTCTTCAACTTCTCTCAAAAATTTATCACTTGTTATTGCAAATTCCCATCATTCTTTAACTCCAGAAAATAAAACCAAATGAAAAAAACAGACCCCCAGGCAGGCTTCTCTTATAAACTGAGAAATGGAGAGAAAAGTAAAAAGATAAACGAAAAAAGCCAACTCAGCACTCTGAAAAGAGTTCGTGCGAGAAGAGAGTTTGAAACAATGGGCTGAAACTTTAGCATGCATGAACAGTGAACACCCTCCCTAGTTAGTACCATTAGTACTGTCAGTACAAGTACATTAGATCGATGAGAGCCTTAGGCTGAAAAAAAACTGGTACCGGTTTTGAGACATCTTATGACAAGGATATTTTGTTTTATTAAATTTATGAAGACTAGAACATTGTGCGCGCTATGCGCGCACTAATTTACCCTTTCTTTAGAAAAAAACTCGGCTTATTGTCCAACATTTTGTGATGGATTTTACAGATAAAATTTTTTTACAGAAAAAAAAATAACTGTCAAAACGGTCACCTTAGAGGTTTCCCATATTTTTCAAGATGAATACCTCATAGAAAGAAAGCATTAATTATTTTTTTCAATAATAAACAAACCAAAGTCTTCATTTTGCTGAATTTAAAAATAGAAATTTACAAAAAATACAAAATAATACAACAATTTTTTAAATAGAAAGACAAATCAGACAAATCAAATTTTGTATTCGAAATGATAATTTTCCGAGCTGGAAAAGGGAAGGGAAAAGTTCCGTCGCACCCTATCCCTTTCCCAGCTTTATGATTTCTTTACAAAAATTGTTAGAATTATTCTATTTGAAAATTTATGATCAAAAAGTCTTTTATATTCATGCGTCAACTTTAAATTATGTCAATCAAAAAAGTTTTTCTGTTTGAAACAGATGATTCAAATATTATAAATGAGCATAGCTTCCTTAATCTTCAATAAAGTGTATTAATATTATAGATCATTCGATTTTCCTCGAATCGAGGAATCTTTTCCGTTCTTGCACCAATTTTGAATTATGTTAGTGAAAAAAGTTTTACTATAAAAAATTGTGTTTTGAAATATCATGCATTACCATATCTTCCTCACTCTTCAATAAAATGTATCAATACTATGGGTCAATCGATTCATCTTCAATCAACACAACTTTTTTATTCTCGCATCAACTTTAAATTATGAGAATGAGAAAATTTTTAATATAAAAATCGATTTTCAAAATATATAAATGACCATAACTTCCCTACTCTTTAATAAAGCGTATCAATATTATAGATCAATCGATTTTCCTCGAATCATGGAATATTTTCCGTTCTTGCATCAATTTTGAATTATGTCAGTGAAAAAAGTTTTAATATAAAAAATCGTGTTTTCCAATATTATGCATTATCATACCTTTCTTACTCTTCAATAAAATGTATTATTATTATAGGTCAATCGATTTGTCTCGAATCAACAAATCTTTTCTGTTCTTGCATCAACTTTGAATTATGTTCATAAAAATAGTTTCACTATAAAAAACCGATTTTCAAAATATATAAATTACCATAACTTCCCTACTCTTTAATAAAACGTATCGATATTATAAGTCAATCGACTTGTCTCGAAACAAGGAATCTTTTATATTTTTGCATCAACCTTGAATTATGTTGAAGAAAAAAGTGTTACTATAAAAAACCGATTTTCAAAATATATAAATTACCATAACTTCCCTACTCTTTAATAAAATGTGATAATATTGTAGGTCAATCGATTCGTCTCGAATCAACACATCTTTTCTGTTCTTGCATCAACTTTGAATTATGTTCATGAAAAGAGTTTTACTATAAAAAACCGATTTTCAAAATATATAAATTACCATAACTTCCCTACTCTTTAATAAAACGTATCGATATTATAAGTCAATCGACTTGTTTCGAACCAAGGAATCTTTTATATTCTTGCATCAAATTTGAATTATGTTGAAGAAAAAAGTTTTACTATAAACACCCGATTTTCAAAATATATAAATTACCATAACTTCCCTACTCTCTAATAAAATGTAATAATATTGTAGGTCAATCGATTCGTCTCGAACCAAGGAATCACTCATATTCTTGCGTCAACTTTGAATTATGTTGAAGAAAAAAGTTTTACTATAAAAAACCGATTTTCAAAATATATAAATTACCATAACTTCCCTACGCTTTAATAAAATGTGATAATATTGTAGGTCAATCGATTTGTCTCTAACAAAGGAATCTTTTATATTCTTGCATCAACTTTGAATTATGTTGAAGAAAAAAGTGTTACTATAAAAAACCGATTTTCAAAATATATAAATTACCATAACTTCCCTACTCTTTAATAAAATATGATAATATTGTAGGTCAATCGATTTGTCTCTAACAAAGGAATCTTTTATATTCTTGCAGCAACTTTCAATTATGTTGAAGAAAAAAGTTTTAGCAATAAACACCCGATTTTCAA